>WBZZ01003282.1:217500-282500 GCA_019918135.1 Paulinella micropora
CCATGTTATGGATATCCCAAATTTTCTTCTAGGACATCCCCGTTTTTATTTTCTTCATTTTTCCCCAAGAGCCTTTCAAGGGCCCGTGCATGCAGGCATGTCTCATGATCACACGTCTCCTGCACTTTGTGCATATGGAATAAAACCAGCTATCTCAGACTGCTTTTGATAGAAAACAAGTATAAACAAGAGGGTTTGAAAATTCAAAAAAATTCAAGTTTCATTTTTGAAAGCTCCCATCTTGGATTTCTCATCCCACAAAAGCTTGAGGCTCGGGATGCTGCATGCTGTGGAATGTCTTTTGGGGCATACAAGGACATTCCAACTCAGGTCCGTTCTGGGACATTCCTTCGGTAAGGACGACCGAACATGAGGGACATCCCATTCGCGGACGCCCCCCCCCCCCCCACCCCCAAAACAAAAAACAAAAAAACAAAAAAAAAAAAAAAAAAAAAAAAAAAAAGTGAAATTTTTCCTAATTTCTTCCCCTCTCCCTCTTTTGGCAGGCCCTACGACTATAGGTTAGATCACGCTAACACTAGAGGTCTGGAGTGTATGCACGTGAAATAAAACCAGTTATCTCAGCTTTCTTCCCATAGAGAAAGAGAGTCAAAAGTGGGAATGCTCTTTTGAGACACGTGGTATATATATGTATATATATATATATAGTGATTTTTGCGGGCACACTAAATAATGCTTATTTTACTTAAATTCGCTCTCCTATTAATCGCGGAGGCACACCATAGAATACAAAAATATATATATTGATTTTTTCTGGCACACTCCAGAGTGCTTATTTTGCTTAAATTCGTCTTCCTATTAATCGCGGATGCATACAATAGAATACAAAAAGATACAAAAAAATACATACAATATACAAAGCATTTATATAAACGAGCACTGCTACGAGACAACAACAACAACGCACACACACACACAACAACGGGAGCACGACGGGAGCACGTCGGGAGCCTTCGTATTTTAATAACTTATTTTAATACAAATTGAAGCACATTGTCAAAAGAGTTCCCCGCCCGTAGGAGTTTGTCCATTTTGTCCAGTGTCTCGGTTTTGGCGGTCAGTCCCCTCGCGCCTTTGTTTTTTATCCATGGAAAATATTTTTTAAATTCTCTATCTATCTTTATTCTTTTCTGCTTTTGTTCTTCGTCGTATTTGTCATCTTCTATTTTTTGCTGTGCCTGTTGTTTTCGTTTCTCCCATGCTTGCTGTTGTATTTCTATTTTGGCCTTTCTTTGTAAGGCTTCAATTTTCTTTTTGGTTGCTTCGCGTTTGCCGTTCAATAATAATATTTCGGCCTCAATGTCCCCCATGGTGTTGGCTTTCTTGCTCCGCATGACTTTGGCCTCAATCGCCTTAGCCTCCTCGTCGTCCATTTCTGGAAAACACAAAAAAATGAAATGTTGCTTTTTTGTCTTTTTGGTTTTTCTGTCTTCCTCGTTTTCCGTCTTTCTGTCTTTTGTGGATTTCTTACAAAATCGCATTATCGGTATTTTGTCCGATGGTGCCGTGTTATTTGTTGATAATGTTTTTTTGCTGGTGGATGTGTCCGCACATTGATACGGCCTACTTTTTTGCTTTGTTTTTTATTCTTTCGCTTCGTCTAACAACTGGCGCGTCATTGTCTTTCACTCGCTTTTTTGTTTTGCCTGCTTCTTCTGGATTTATACCGCGGGCTATGTCATTGATAAATTTGGCTTTCACACTGCCAACCCGTGCAAACTCTCTTATTTTTCTGTTTTAAGTCGGTAAGCCTTGCTTTTTCATTGCTTGTATGATTGCTAAAGCATCAATTACATCGGGGGGGAGGTTGGCGTTCAAGCCTTCAATTTTGTTTTCCAATCGGTCAATTTTGTTTTCTAATTTATCAATAGCCTGCCGTGCCTGTGGCTCCGTTGCTATTTCTGGCGGTCTTACTTTCACATTCGCATAATATCGGCTTGCTTCGCTGTCTTCTACGTGCCCCAATACACTTGATAAATAAACGCTTCTGTCTATGTTAGCGGGTGCATATTCCCTATACGCCATGGCTCCGTATATTTTACGGCTCATGTGGCTTGTCATTGGTCGTTCAAATAAATCTGTCATTCGCTTTGAAACTCTCGCGTTGAATTTGTTTGTTAAATCCTCGTTTGATTTTGCTTTATCGCTTTCACTTAATCCATCGCGGACGGCTTGCCATGCAGTTTTCATATCGTCATATGAAATGTGGATTAATGGCACTTCAATGTCTTTTATGTGCCCCTTTTTGTCTTTTGCTACCTTGTCAATAATAATGTAATGTGGCTGTTTTGCTTCCTGTGGTAAATCTGTAATTCGCAATACTTCTATTAATCGCCTGCCTGTGGCTAATTGTAAAAGTATAATCATATCAACCAATTTGTTGCTTTCGTTCAATGTGTCCATTACACGCATGACTAATTCGGGCTCAAAGTCCTTTATGTTCTTTAAATTAGCATTTCGCTTTTTGATTTGTGTTGTTGCTTTCTTTGTTCTTTCTTCTTCTGTTAGTGATAAGGCTTTATTGATTTGTTTTTCTTCTTTCTCGTGGTGTGCCTTGAAAGCCTTGCGCAGTTTGGTTAAATAAGCATCTTTTGTATTAACATTTTCAATATGTTCAATTGCTCCCATTGTCCATGTTAAGTTCTTTTTTAAGTTGCTTTTGCTGTTGCCGTGTTGGACGATCAAATTAACTAATTGGACAATTAAAGCGTTGCTTTTGCTTTTGGTTAGCGGTTGCAATTTTGCTATAAGGTCGGGTTGGTCTTTGTAGTCAATTTTTTTGAAGTCCATATTTTGTTTTGCTTGTATATTATATGGCTATATATTAAATGCTTAAATAATAAATGGCTATATATTATATGGCTATATATTAAATGGCTATATATTATATGCTTAAATAATAATTCAAAAAAATAAATAATTAATTGGCAATCTCCGACGGGTCGGAGATAGTTGGTTAAATGGTGGTTTGTTGTTGTTTTTTCTGCTGTCTTAATTCTCGCCGTCGTTGGCTTATTGCTTCTTTATTATTTTCACGATACTGCTTTCTTTGTTGCTGGATTGCTTCTTTATTATCTTCACGATATTGCTTTTGTTGTTGTTGTAATCTTTCTTTATTATCTTCATAATATTGCTTTTGTTGTTGTTGTAATCTTTCTTTATTATCTTCATAATATTGCCTTTGTTGTTGCTGTATTGCTTCTTTATTGTCTTCAGTCCATTCTTTATTGGTTCGTCCTTCAACTCTCTTATTACAACAATTAGCGGTATTACGGATTGCTTCACCTTCTGTTTTTGATAATTGCTCCTTATTCTCACACGGACACTCCTTCAAAAGTTCTATATAAGCATCTTCTGTCTGTAAAATTTCAAAAGAAGATACATAATGGTATTTCCCGTTTGTCCATCGTTTATATTTGTTTTTGTGTTCAGATAATCGTTTGCTTAATTGTGTTGTAGTTGCTCCCACATACACTTTATCAGTGTGCGGTGAGCGGATTACATACAATCTAGCCTTGCTGTAATCAACGGGAGCCTTTGGCTTTCGTGTTGTCATTCTATATTATTCTATAATATTCTATTGTTTAAATGGTTGTTGTGTTAACAATATCATTTAAAATCGGTTTTATGTTGTCCATGTAGGCGTATAAAACGCGCTCGTATTCTTCATACATAACTTTATATTTTTCTGTTGTGTTCGGTAGTTGCTTTAAATTGTCCTTTATCTTAATTAATTGGGCGTATGTGTCGGGGTGTGTCGCGTTTAAGTAGTTATGAAGTTGTGATATATTTTGTAATGTTTCCTGTGGGGTTGCTGGGGTTGTTATAATTTCGTTTAAGTATTCGTTCAAAACCTTCAAAAATTTTAATATGTCATGGTGTGTGTGGGTGCGGGCGGTGTGAATTATTAATTCAGATTTGGATTTAAAGGGGGCGTCGCATACAGGGCATTTTGACATTTTTTTTGTTTTCAATTCGTTGAAAACAAAGGGCTTATAATTCTAAAACATATTCTTTCATACAGGATTTACTACAGAAATTATCTATCATATGTAATAGTCCCGCATCATATATATAATGAATATCTTCATCAGTGAATATTAGAGACATCCCGCAGTTAATACATAGGTCTGTATTATCATAAACGATATCGCCATATACAAAGTCTTTGATATAGGCTTGTAAGTCCAACGGCAATTTAGCAACAATATCGGCCATTTATCGGGACGCGGTCGGGGGCGGGCGGTTGCTTAATTATCCCGTGGGCATATTCTTATTTCTTTTTTTCTTATTTTTCTTTTTTTGAGAGAGAGAAAAAAAGTATATAATATCTACGTAAAAAAGAAATGAGAGAAAAAAAAGCCAATATACCTCGGCGGTTGAATGAATGAGATTAAAAAATGCCAAAAGCAAAAACTGCCAAATAAAAAGGAAGCCCCAAAACATAAAAAAGAAGCCAAAAAAGGGTGGCAAAAAATGGTCTTATAAGTCCAAAAATTGCCCAATTCTCAAGAAGTTAATTTATAGGAAAACAAAATTCTATTAAAAAAGTCTTTGAGAAACGGGCAAAAAATGGTCTTATAAGTCCAAATCCTGCCACCCTTTTTCGCAACATTTAAGCCATTTTAAGCTCTCGTATTAATCGGCACTTTCTCAATAAGACAAAAAAAAATCATATTTCTTCAACTCGCTAAGGTACCTCGGCTTATTTTATAAATCGTTAAGGTTGTATGTTCGCTTTCTATACCCCATGATAACATTTCTGAATTTTCGTTGTCGTCCTTCAATTATCGGCTGGTATTTCTCTTTACAATACCCCCGCAAATTGGCGTGGTTCTTAATCTTATCGGTAATAAATTTATTGTTTTGTAATCGTCGCTCTCTTTTTGTTAAATTCGCGTATAAATCGCCATGTTTATATTCGGCGCATACGTCTTGAATTTGTATAAAGTCTTTTGTCTCGCCTTTCTCATATACCTCATTAAACCACATCATGAAATCGTCGCAGTTTCTTAAATAGTAAGCACTAGCACGCAATACCCGCTCGGGTGTGTTATTTAGTTTATACCCGTTATTAATAAATACTTTGAATAAGTCCGTTAAAATATGAAATAAAGGCAATTTATAATCTTTGATAAATTCGGCACTCTCATAATACGGGTCTGCTTCATATATATTCGTTAAGTCCTCCATATCCGCCATTTGTTGCCGTGTCTTGAATAAAGTTGGAAACTCAATCACTTCTAACCTTCTTACGCAACCGCCGTCTAAGTGGTCAACGATTGGAATGTCGTTCGCTAAACAAAACATGGTATTAACATTTCTTTTTTCGGCCGTCTTCTCATAAAGCCCTCGGGCTGTTATGTTGTCTGTGCCCGTTAGTGATTTAATTGAAGCCCCTATTAAGTTATTTTTCGCGCACGGCTCAACAAACACACACGCCCGTTTGTTGTGTAAATTTGCTAAGCCTTGATTTAATTCATCTTTCTTCGGCTTCTCAGTGATATTGCTGTTGACATTCAAGACAACAAAAAAAATTAATTTTTCTGTTTTGGTTGGAATTTCAGTTTTGGTTGGAATTTTGATTTTGGGTGAAAATTTGAATTTTTCAAATTAACGGCTATATTCGTCCGCAAAATATCGTAAATTTTCGCGAAATGTTACAGTTAAATTTGAAAATTTGAATTTTTGTCACAAAAATGAAAAACTGTCACAAAAATGAAAATCTGACACAAAAATGAAAAACTAATTTTTGTTGTTGTCTTGAATGTCAACAGCAATAATACCTATATGTGCGTTAATGTAATATTCTCCCAACATCCCACGATATAATTTCGTCATCAAAGTATCCTTACCATTACCACCCGCGCCAGTTAGTATAAAGAATTTTTGTATTTGTTGCCCATATAACCCCGTCGCCATCGCTTGAAGCAGATAATCGCGCACATCGTCATACTGCATTACTTTATTCAAGAATTCGTTTAATTTTGTTTGTTTATTGGTATCGCGGGGTTCATAATTATAGCCCACGCTCATGGAAACATAATCATCGGGCTTACCATTACGAAATTCGCCTTTTACAAGGTCATATACGCCATTATTAAATCCTACTAAATTTGAATTAATATCAAACGGACATTTTTTAACCGCATATTTTGCTTTTAAGCATTTCACGATACCACCGCGCGTGCTATAATTTCTTAATTTAATTATCATTTGCTTCTGTTTTTTTCTGTTTAAATTGTAATATTTGCCTATGTCTTTCTGTTTGTCTTCATCAGTCTCTTTCATAAGTTCTTCATGCAAAATTCTAATAAGATTATCGGTAAATATCATCAATTCATTAAATACGACTGAGCCTAGAAAGTTATGAAATATGTCGTCGTCTCCCGCGTCCCATAAGTGCGCGTTTGGTGGAAACTCATATACCGCATTATTAAAGCAGATAAACCTATTTTCATATTTCGCGTAGATAAATTCAGCGTAATCATCGTCATTGCCATCCATAAAGGCTTTTGCTTTTTCGTGGTCATAATTGCTATTGTCAGTTGCTTTGGCTTCGGCTACTGGTTCGGCTACTGGTTCGGCTTTGGCTTCGGCTACTGGTTCGGCCACGGCTACGGCTACAGGTTCGGCTTTGGCTTCGGCCACGGCTACTGCTACTGGTTCGGCTTTGGCTACAGGTTCGGCTTTGGCTTCTTTGGTTTTCTTGATTAGTTTTTCAAGATAATCAACGGCTTTATATGGTTGCCTTTTGTGTTCATACCCGTTTTCTTTAGCCCAGTAAATCAGTGAGCCGTATTTCAATAACCCCTTTGTGCCAGCATTCCACATTTCAATAATGTCGTCATCGCCAGTAAATTTGTCGCTCTGTTTTGAAAATTCAATAGCCAACGATAAACCCGCATCTTTATTGATTGTTTCGTGTTTCAAAGCCTCGCAGGCCTCCGCAGTCCAACGAATTGCCCAAAGCACTTTTTGCCAATCAGTGTAATTATCAGCCATAATAGCGGGTATCCATTTCACAACCTCCTTTAATTCGTCAGCGGTCGCGGGTAAATCTTTCAATATGATATTAGAAAAATCAAAGCAATCGCCGTCAGTAATCTTGTTGTTGGTCGGTGGAATGTCCAACACTTCAAAGACTGCCTCATTCTCATTCCCGCCGTTAGAGATTATCATGACACACGGCGCCCCGTATATCATCCGTATTAGCCACTGCGGGGGATTAATCGGCGGGTATTTGTCGGGTCGCATTTTCCACTCATACATTTTGCCAGTCTTATGAATTGAAGGCGGTAATGTTATTTTACCCCAGTCGTTTTTCAAATCCCAGTCCAATTTGAATTCGCTATCATCCCCCGTCAATCGCATCGTTGGAAATTGTATCATATTCTTGACATTGGATAAATACGGCAGAAAGATATGATAACCGCCCCCGCCAGTTATCGCGCGCGGGGCTAGTTTAATGAATGTTTTCGTTTCTTCGTCCGTTTTGCTAAAAAAGCCCAACATCGCTTTGAAAATTTCAACAGAAGTAAATTTAAAGCCTTTGACGGGTTTGTTATCAATATCTAACACTGAGACATTTGAAAATATACCAGTTCGCATTCCAATGTTTTCGCCCTGTTTGAATTTCCACGGCTTGTTGAAGTCCGCGTCATATTTACGGCCAATTTTGCCCATTGGTATTCCCGTCGGTTTTCCCTTGGTCATCACGATTTTCTCTCGCACAATTGAATAATTGAGAGTGTCATAAAGTTCCGCATACTCTCTCACTTTTTCATAATGGCGCGGTTCGTGTTCCCACGGGTTTGCGTCGCTCGTTGCTTTGAATTCATAGACGGCGGGCGTCGTGGCCGTGGTGGTTCCAGTGGCCGTGGTCGTGATTGTTGTTGCGGTCTCGCTCATATCTTCAACCCTTATACCATTGTTCGGCATCTCTTTAATATGTAATTCACATACCTTTAACAAACTTGAAGGCTCGGGCATGACAACTTTGACATTGTCGGCGCGCGGTGTATCAACAGATAACATTTGAATGTTATATATTTTTAAACATAATTTTTCAAAAAAAATTAAATAAATATTAATAAAATAATAAATATTTTTATTAAACTTTTTATATACCATATAATATAATATGAGTATCAGAGGACGCAAACCAACCGCGCCAAGTATTCAACCGCCCAGCCAGACGATAAGAAACCCAGACGGCACAACAACCTATATTCGCTATTATCCAAAGGCATTAAAAAACGGCAACATCGTTTATAACAAATATGTTCAAACTCTCAAACACGCACCGCCACAACAAAAGACCACACAACAAAAAATAAAGGGTAAAATGGTCAAAGAGATAAAGCCCGCGTTGCTAAATTACACCCTTCACGAAATCAACAAGATAAAGCCGTTATTAGAAAATAAACAAATCCTTCAATTTGTTAATTAGTCAAAAAATAATTTCGTCTTTTTTTCACCAATCAGATACGTTTCATTAGCGGTTATTCACCAGAGCGTGATATAAACCATCAAGGGTTTCGCTGTAATATTCTTCTTCGTTATCAACCATAGTCTTTTTGATACGCATCAACACCTCGCACATATTCCCTAAATGTTCTATTTGTGGTATTCTCATTTCAATAAGTCGCATATCTCTTAATCTATCTCTAATACGCACGTTATTATTAAAACCGCGCATCAGTTTAACATCAAGTTCAACGGCTTTGAAGTTCGCTCGCGTCCATCGCTTACGCGTCCCCGTGTATTCACAGATTAATTTAATCACGTCCTCGGGCAAGCGTGTTTCTCGCATCAGATAAATATAACTCATCTTATATATACGGGGTTCTCATTCCTTTAATATATAATTCACATACCCTTAACGGGCTATAAGAAAAAAATTAAAATCGTTCGCGGGTTGCTGTTGCGGGTTGTTCGCGGGTTGCTTAATGGTGGATATGTGGTGATTCGCAACCAACAGGACAACTTTCGCCCATATATTCTTCTTTGATTTTGGTATTTGTTTGTTTTGTTGTTTGGTGTAAAAGGGTCTTATATAAACTTTTGTATTTCGTCAGATTTTCTTTAAGCGCTTTATTTTTCATTTCTTCGCCTTTTAATTTATTTTTTAAAATTGTAATTTCTTTTGCTTTGTCGTTAAATTCCTTTTTGAAGTCATCAAATGACGATTTTTCAATCATAAGTATTTTTTATTATCATTGTGTAATCTAATTTCAGATAGTTGTCCTTTTTTGATATTCGTGTTAGTATCGTTTGCTATTTTTTGCAACCATCTATATGTTGAGTCCATGGATATAATTTATCTTATATATACCCGTCTCATATCCTTTAATATATAATTCTCATATCTTTGAATGATTATATATGAGAATATTTTTTATATGTTCTTATATATGTCATCAAAATCGTGTGTCTATTGTCGGCGTTCAAACATTCATATTGTGGTAGATAATGTCGGCTTTTGTAGTCTTAAGTGTTTAATAACACATCTAATAAGGGCAAACCCGCCTAACATTACGCCTTTTATTACAAATGAATTATTAGACAATATCAACCCGTACATGCTTCTGCTTCCAGTTCGTTCATGATAGTATCAACCTCTTTCAAAACCCATGCTATATATTCGTTATCGCGGGCAATATAATATATGTCAATATCGCCGTTTAAGACCTCACAAAATATACAAGTGTCCAACCCCGTGAGATACATGTATATTTGAAGTTGTGTGTGTTCCCATAATTTCACACCATATACTTTATTACCTCTTATTTTAATCTCAAGCAATGTCTGACATTCACCAAAGTCAATAATCCCGTCAATTTTACCATATATACAATACTTAGCGTTTATCGGCTTTCTGTAATGCTTTTGATTGCTTGATATAATATAAAATTTTTTCAAATACTCCAACACGGCCGTTTCATTATTAATCCCGTTTTTTAGTTCGTCGCCGTAATGCTTTAATTTAACGTAGCCGTTAAAATCAATTTTTTGTGTTAATGGTTCATTCGGTGGGTTCGGCCTTTTTCTTTTTTTAAAATGCTTTATCTGTGGAAATTCTCGTTTAACAAATTTTTTTATGAAATCTTTTTCATGTGGATTTAATAGCAAGATTTTAGAGATTTCGGCGCCAAAAACAACTTTCATTTTCATTTGTTGGTATATTACGCGTTTAATAATATTTCGGCAAATTCATCAACATTATTGATTGGCTTCAATACTTCGGGGTGTGCTGTCTTAATACGATTGTATTTCAATTTCACATATTTCTCAATCAGTTCATATCTGTCGCATCTGTCTTTCAATAATTGATTTAATGGCATATTTTGGCGGTTCATAAAGTCTTTTACTAGTTCATATTTTAATAGTATATCATCATCTAATATCTCTGTTGTATCGCTCATGGTATCGTCGGCGGTATTGCTTTCAATAACCATGGCGGTCTTAACGGGTTCAACGGCCTTAACAGGTTCAATGATTTCGCCTTCAACATCCTTCATAGATAATAGATAAATTAGCCGTTTATTTTCCCGCCGTAAATCCTTAATTTTATATTTCAAATGTTTTTCGTTGTCTTTATACTTCATTATCGTCTTTGTCATTTTGGTCTGTGTTTTAGCATTTTCAACCAAACTTCGGTGTAATAATTTCGTTTTTGTTATAAATTTTTTCATTAATACATCATTTTTAGAAACAACGTTTTTTATATCCACATTATATTTCATCGTCATTTTTAACGATATTTCTAACAATAACCCTCTTAATAATAAACCGCATTTTGTCCCCTCGCGTATTGTAGTCATAGCGGGTATCTTATGAATAATAACCTCATAGCCCCCTTTTATATCGTGTATTTTACCATCATCACGCACAATATATTTGTCATACGTTGACCTGTAAAATTTCTCATACAAGTCGGCATCGTTGTAGATACAACTGCTCCCACAATCACACATCCTATATTATACTATATAAATACTCATTTCTTTAAAATATATATTAAAGATATGTGCTCGCTCCCCGATGGTTGCCCGCGATATGTTTGCTCTCCGCAAACCCTTCGCACTGCTCATGCCTCAAGACTTGGTTCCTTGCGTCCCCGATGAAACTCTTCCACAGACGCTCGTCGAGCAATGCCGCAAGATCTTTTTCCTTGACGATAACCTTGTCTGGCTCGTACATGGACTTGGAATGGAGCAACACTACATCTATCCTCTCGTTGCTACATCGCATGCGCAGCGCGTTACACGCCAGCAGATCATCAACGCACAACGACAGGACAGCTTCACGGCCACTCTCTGGACCGAAGACGTCATCTCTGTCTCCGCCGGCTCAGCCGAACTGATCCTCCGACAAGGTATCGCAGTCACAGTTGACTCCGATCAATCTTCAGTCAAGGTTTATGTCCCAGAAGAGTTACGCTGTCCCCTCATCAATTATGCCCACCTTATGCTGAACCACGCCAAAGCGCCGACACTCGTCAAGGAGCGCTACATTTGGTTCCGCGCAGACGGTACGGATATCATGCATCATGACATCCTCTCCGCCCTTTGTGACTGCCACTTTTGCCAACTAGTCCACGCCCGCCTGACCCTTAACCACGGCCGATATTCATCGCTCACATGGACGCATCAAGGACAGGGCATCGGCCTCGACCACGTTCACATCGGCATCCGGCGTCACCTTTCAGTACATACTGACCATCGTCGATCTTTTCTCGGGATTTCTTCAATTTATCCCATGCGTCTCCACATCCGCGGAAGAAACAGTGGAACTCATCCTCAATCGATGGGCCTACATCTTTGGTTTCCCGGAGTCCATCTTCTCCGATTATCATATTTCTTTCGTTGGAACGTTAGCCAAACGATTTTGCAGCGTAGCCGGCCTCGAATGGCTCACCACCGCGCCTTACTCGCATCATCAACTCGGCTACGTTGAATGTCGCCACAAAGCTATCCGCACGGCTATCCAGTCTCTCCCTAAGGCAGAAAAGACCAACTGGCCCAGCATCATCCCTTCTCTCTCCTTTGCTCAAAACACATACGTATCTACAGCAACCGGCACTACTGCCTTTGAAGGAATGCTCGCCCGCAAGCCCCGCTGCACGTTGGACTTCTTCGACTCGCCGGAGATTATTAACGCCCGCGCTACCGCTTCCAGCGCCGCCCTCGACGCATCACCGACACTGTCAATACAGTCGGCCGAACAGATCGCACTGTTGAACAGCGCCCGCACCGCTGTCATAACTTATGTCAGCGCGTACACCACCGTTACACTCGCCCGGTCCGTCGCTCAAAAGGACAAAGGCCGCCGCAAGGCTGTCAAGGAATGGAAAGTAAACGACACAGTCTCCGTCTACCACCCCAAGCCTTCCAAGCAAGGAATTCCAGCATCTTCCGTTCTTCAGTTTGACGGCCCCTACACCATCGTTGAGCAGGTCAGCTCAAACTGCTTCAAGCTGCGTCATCTCAAGACCAACAAGGTATTGAGACGCATCGACCGCTCACACCTCGCTCCATATACTGCACCCACTGACGGCCTCGCCCCGCTCAACACGGTCGCAGTAGACGATCACGACGACGACTGACGACGACTCAGTCAACTACACCATCGGCGAAGTAGTAGCATTCATCGACCGCGATCAGGTTAAACTTGGCATCGTTTTAGATGATGACCCAGAGAACGAGGAAAACGACCTCGTAGTTCACCAGCTCGGTACGACCTCAGACAAGAACCCTCTCTTCCGTCCCATCTACGAAGACACAAAGGACCAAACCACTATCCAACGCTGGGGTAATCCCTTGGCTCACTGGAAACACCTTCTCTTCGACACAACAAACGATCAAGTCGTCCGTCGTCACATCGAGTGGCGCCGTTATACGACCAACAAGAATAAAGGCAAACTCCCCGCCAACGTTCTCAAGTGTCTTCAAGGCCCTCTCATCACCGGCGAATCCTTCCCACTGCATATCCAGAAAGGTAAGCAAGCTACATCGAAGGAATAGCAACCTCAACAACACTCTCAAGTGGGTTTTACCCATCGTACCGGCTTCACCCGCCACAGCCCAGCGCTTTTCCCACTTGGCCCACCATCGTCCCTAGACAAGCTACGCCACGACCAGAGTATCACTGTAAGTCCTTGGTTGCCTTTTATGCCTGCAGGTAAACAATCATCCTCATCGAATCTGAACACCTCAGTGATTATGTTGGTATTGCATAATTGGTGCATTAAATTTGGTTTATCTCGGCTGTGTGATACATGGCCACCTAGCTTCCTAAGGCTCGACGTCAGCTCCCCGATATCAACGCATCGCTACTGCGCCTCAATTGTCTCAGTCCCGCTTCCGCATCCCGATATCAGGCCCCGGCTGATCTCCATCTACATTGCGCTACACATCGACACAATTCTTTTTCATCCTCCTCCTGAGTTTAAAGAGACTTATCTGTCTCTTTTCTACTATTCTTTTTTTTCTGAGACAAGTCACTGACCAATCGTTAGTCACTCACTCTGTACGCAACTCTACTAAACCGTTAGGTCTGGGGGGGGGAAGCTATGAAATTGAGCACTTTAACGACCTGCCAAAACCACTACCGTTGACATTTTACTGTTTTTGACTGGCTAGTTAGATTCTACTCTGCACGATGTTTCGACTTCACTAACTAGCTTTCGATTTCGTCCAGGAATGACTTCAAACGATTTAATCAAAGTTTTTACAGCAATTGCAATTTTTCCTTTCTCCATTGCCTTTTTTCCACGATTTCCCGCAAACCACAAATTACGGTGAATTTGGGCAACACAGTCAAGAGAACATAAAAATGATAATTGCCGTGCACTGCGTGCACAGCAATTTAGCTCCGAAAGACTTTCCTAAATGAAAGTTCAGGATTTTTTACTTGAAGAAATAACTTGTACTTGAAGCACTCCTTCAAGTGCTACAACTTATTCAACTTCAAGTGACACACGAAACCAACTCACAATCTACGCTCACCTACGATCGTACGTTGCAACAAAACAAGTCTGCAAACAAGTAGAAACATAAGTAAATAAACGAAGTGACCTCTCAGCTATTTACTGGTATTTCACCTACTCTCAGGAGTTAGGGTTTTTTTTTGCAATGAACAATTTTATTAACAATAGCTTTTAGTCATACCGGCCCACCCCAAGGACAATTACCTATTTTACCTATATCACTCTCTGTGTTGCGGTGAATTCAAAAGAGGTTGGAGCACTTAGTGACGTGTCAGTAATTATTCAAATCTCTAAGTAAAAGTAAAGTTCCGAACCCTCTCGTCGAGTGGGTTACGGGCCTTGGCAGCGCTTAACTCTGGAGCACTGCAAGCAAGGAAGAAAGAAGACCATCGCCGACCTGGGAGGCGACTGTCAAAAGGGTTGGTGCCACTCCAAAATTGGCACACAAAAAGGGAAGCTTCGCAACCCTTGTGGCTCGTTTTTGAACGAATTGTACCTATTCCCGTTCCGGTTAGGTGACCGCGTCGTGGGACAAGGCAAGCACATCAGGCACAACAACTGGTCTGCAACGACTAAGTCAAAAAGCAAAAAGGACAGACAGCCTCTAAGACCTCAGACTCATGAGTGTTAGTACTTACTAGTCTCTTACTCTAAGAGGCACGTTCAAAAACAAAGGCAGTATGACGGGAAAAGGACAATATGACGGGAGAACCCCGTTCAAAGCGTTTCAACGAGAGATGGTTTTGGCCCTAGGGGCAAAAGGACTTAAGGGGCACTCAAGACCCCAGAAGAACACATTAGGTTAGTTCATGAGAGTACTGTGAGTGCTCTGCATAGTAAAGGAAAGAAAGTCCCCAACTACATGTGGAGGTGGGGAGAGAGAGCAGGGAAGCAGCAAGCAAGAGGGAGAGTAAAAATAGGGTTGAGAGAGGAGGAAGAGGAAGCTGAGTTAAACTCAGAGTCAGAAACAGACAAAGAAAAGCTTACCTCTTATTTACTGAGACAGAAAGGCAGCCTACCTTAGGGGGATAGTGGTAAGAGTGAGCAAAAGGGAGGAGAACAGCAGGTGGAGGAGAGGGGGAGAGTGAGTAGTCAGCTTTCACCTACTTATTCCACACCAACAACGACAACAATAAAGACGAAGAGCAAGGAGCAAGTAGAGGAAAAGGAGCAGGAAGATATAATGATAGTAGCATATGAGGAGAGTTTGGAGCATGAGATGAAAAGACACAGAGAGGAAGCTTTTTCGTTTGTGCTTGATAAGCTAGCAGGTAAAGCCAAGAGGCAGATTTGGTGAGAGACACCTCACCAGACTTTGGTCAGAACTTGCACATTGTGTGGGCAAGACTAACCAAAAGGTTTGGTAAGGTGAGTGAGGAGGATGTGCAAGATAAGATAAATGCGATGAATGCATGGACGTTTGATGAGGGGTGTGATTATGCTCCGCAGTTTGATGCGTTTGTTGCGTTAGATGAAGAGCTAAAGGCAGTAGGCCATAAAATACCCCACAGAACAATCGAAACAATCATTTACAAAACCCTGAGTATGCGTCAGAGGGGTGAGGAAGGATTGGGGAGGATGGATGAGCAGCATGCATGGTCTTTTGAGGAATGGTGGGAGGAGTTGGAAGAAAGAGCATTGGAGATAGATAGGAACAAATAGAGAGAGAAGAAGATGAAGAAAGAAAAAGCACACGCAGGGAAAGATGCCAACAAAAGAGAGGAAGGGCAGAGAGGTGTGTGTTTTGGGTTTCAAAGAGAGAGTGGATGCAAGTGGGGGGATGAGTGTCGTTTTGCTCATACAGAGGGGTCAGTCATTATGCGTAGTGTGCCTGGGGTGTGCTACATGTTTGAACAGAACAGTCAGGCAGCTGTGATAGATCTAACTGTAGGTTTAAACACACCACCACTAATAAGAAAGGGGGAGGGAAAGGAACAGGAACGAGAAAGAAGACGTGGAAGAAAGGAGAGAAATGTTTCAACTGTAACATGGAGGGGCATGTGTTCTCCGCATGTGAAAAGGAGTGCAGGATGTGTGGGGGTGAGCATGGGCTGCATGAATGTGAAGAGATGAAGAAGGCGAGAGAAGAGCCAGGTGACAAGGAAGGACCGAGAGAGAAGGAAAAGGGAGCAAAAAGGGAACATGGAAAGTTTGGTAGGGCGAGTAAGTCAGACACTTCTGACACAGATAGGGGGAGTGAGTCAGACACAGATGAGGAAGGTGAGAAGGTGAAAGCAATAAAAAGGACGATGAGATTTTTGACAGGGCGAGACAGAGCAGGCATGGTAAAGGAGAAGGCCCACGTGGGCAAAGTGATGGTAGTACAAGAAAGAGAGGTCTATCGTCAATGCTGCTCACCTGACAATCGCCCCTCACATTGGCGCAATCAATCACAGCCCCCATCGTAGCCAATTGGTCATACGATAGTAATATTGACCCGTGGTAACCGGGGACGACATAGAGGTCCATACGGTATACTCGTGCGGATTTCAATTTAAAGGTCAGTGTGATGATTCCCGTGATATCCGTCCGGCTGCTCACTCCTTTGAGAGTGCCCGTTGACTTTTTCATATTTCCGTCCACCCAGTCCCGGTATCGATTAAAAAACTTCCTGCCGACAATATTAATATTCGCCATCGTATCATTACCAACTTTTAATATTGTCTTCAATGTTTCACAATAAAGTTCCGTATAACACAGAGCATCGGGCTTGTGTATATTGGCTGCGAGAACAAGAACTTTACGTTCCAAATTTTGGAGTCTTGTCTCTAAGTTTTTCAACTCCTCCTTCTTCTCCTCCTGCTTCACCTCATTAACATTTTTATTATTCTGCGGTACTGGTGCGTTTACTATTTGAGCGACATTGTCTTGTGGTACTTGAGTACACACATTGTCTTTTTGCTCGCCACCCGCCGCGACCGTAGACATTGAGTCTGTTCGTGGCTGTTTGCTTGGCCGAGGCGATACGTCTGCCATTGGCCTCCTCGCCTCCATCGCAAGTCTCGCCTTCCTATTTGCATCAGTTATCATTGGTAACCGTGCTGTATGAACGGGTATGAGACTACCTTGGGGCTGCAGTCTCTGTGTACCCACATCTTTGTTTTCACATAGAGGAAGCGTTGGCCCAGTCTGCACAACAGCATTAGAAAGCACTGTGACTTTAGGGTTAAACTTCACAGTCTTCTCCTTCCTCTCTTCTTCCCCCTCCAGTCATTCCACCACCTCGAAACGATTACCTTGAGTAGTGTCCGGGTAGGATGACGTATCGGTCTCCGAGGCAGTG
Source organism: Paulinella micropora (assembly GCA_019918135.1). NCBI lineage: Eukaryota > Cercozoa > Imbricatea > Euglyphida > Paulinellidae > Paulinella > Paulinella micropora. The sequence goes on from WBZZ01003282.1 coordinate 234,798, forward strand.
TTGCAGGCCTGAGCTCGACCGAAATTTGGGTTGCAGCTTGCCCACGAGCCTCCTCCTCCTCTGGGTGGGGGGGCTGGAGCTCGAACAGCTCTCCCTCCATAAGGGGTATATCCCCGACCTCCTCCTCTTCCTCTCTGAGGGGTTCCCTGCCACCTCGAGGCTCCTCTCCATGTTCCTCGTCCTCGTCCTCCTCCTCCTCCTCCACCTCGTCCTCCTGCTCCTGCTCCTCCTTCTCGTCCTCTTTGAGAGGCCTTTAAGTTCTTTTGTCTCTCCCTTTCCTCCTTCTTCTCCTTCATCCTCTTCATGTAGGTAATGATTGCCTCTCGTAACTCCTCATCATCACACATATTGGCATACCAACCTTCGTTCACAGCGGCAATCTGAAGCATATTGAAAAGGCCCGGTTCCTTGCCTTCCGTCCTGCTCAGAAAATTTGCCCTTGCTGTTGGGTTCTGCCTATCATGATTGAAAGAGCAGTCTCTGTTCTCCATCTGTGCCTTACACTGCAAGCCCGCGAACCACCTCCAACATGCGGTCTTCAGGTCTGGCTCTCTCTGTCTCTTCCAACCGGCAACTCTGTTTGTGTACGTGGCTTGTGCGCCAACAGGTACACCGCCTGCCTGTGCCGTATGTGCCTCCGTGAGCGAGTCCATGTTTGAGCATGCACTCATCACTTCTTGAAACAGTGCTGCCGGAGCAACGCTTTGAACCGTATTTTCGAACACGTGTGTCTCGAGGAAGTTCTTGGACTTCACTGAGCTAAACGTCGAGCATTGTTGTATGAGCTGAGTAAGCTTACTCGGGTTAACTGTGTGTAACGCCGAAAAGAAATAGAGGATGATCGACTTGCGGCCATAGAATAGCCCATAGGAGGAAACTACCTCCGTAAGGGTCGCCGCCAAGCCAACAGCACTCCTCAAACTCATCGCCACTGTCTCAAAGATTTCAAATCCTATGAGAGTACCAGTGCAGAGATGCTGGTATCCATGAGATTGAAAATATGAAATGAGTGTGGCCACCGCCAGTTCACACTGAGCGTCTAGGCCTGTTGCATTGTTTCTCTTAATCTCCTCCTTCTTTCTCAAAAACTTGTACTGTGTCAGATCAAATCCCTCCGAGACTAGAGATTGGTCAAAAACAGTAACAAGGGCCTCGTATTCCTGCGTTTCGTCGCAAGGAAAAGCCTTCATGCAGGCATTGATCTCTTTGAGCTTGCTCAAAAGCGAAGCATCAGAGTCTTTGTCTGAGCTCGTCTTGGCATATAGCATGAGAGTTGCCACTCCTCCTTTCTTCCCCTTGAAGGCATTTATGATGTTCTGTCTGTCCTTCTTCTCCGTGTTTGTGACCACCACCATAGTTGAGCCCGAGGGTGCAGGGGCTGGTGGGGCAGGAGCTGGTGGGGTCAAATATGTCGGAGGGTGTGTCTTTGCACCACTCACTTTTGCTTTCATTCTTTCCAGTCTCATCGTCTTCTCGAACTCCTCATTCTCTTTCGCCTTCTTCTTCTCAGATATCACCAGCTTTTGAGCATGAGTGATAAAGGCCACCAATTCAGAAGCAGATCTGAGAAAATTATATTTCTCCACATATTGGTCAACACCTGCTTTGTTGGCGACCGGTGGTGCGTTACTAAGTGATTTAAGGACAGAGTGATCCTTGGTAGGAATCCATCTCTTCCATGCCTCCTTGTGCAGTAACGCACCCATCAACAGTCTGATCTTGGTCAGAACTCTGTCGGTCTTCTCTAACTCATCAATCACAGGATGAGTTTCTCCTGCTGCCTTAATGCGTTTTTCCATCTCTGCCTTCCCCTCCTTCAAGGCCTTTATTTCCATTGTAAAAAAATGAAATATACCACTCGAGTTTTTCGAACCCAGATTGGTCTTCATTTTTGTTACATCGACTGCCTCCTGACCAGTCGCGAGGAATCTGGCCGTTGCTCTTGGGTTTGTGTACTGGAGGTAACCCTCACATCGTGGGCCGTATGTACGTTCCCAAATCAGGGTTTGAGTGTACACCCCAAAGATAGCATCGAGTAATTCAAGGTGGGTGTGTGTGTCCCCAAACTTGATATGCTGTATCTTCTTTCTCTCTTCTGGATCAGAGACCAGTTTGCCGAGGAGCTGTGCTGTGTTTGATAATAGGATATAGACATCCTTTTTAGCACGACTTTTCTCTCTTCTTTGATCCTGAGGGATCCACACATAGGTATCCTTCTCTCCCCCATCTTGTTTTCAAACTCTTTTTTTAGTGAGGTCATAGTGGTCTTGCACCCACTGTTGTTCCTCCACTGTGATCTCCTCTCCATCACTATGAATCAAGTCGATCATTTTTCGTCCTCCTCCTCCCGTGTAGGCAGGTGGTAAGGGATTACCATATGCTCCTCCTCCTCCCGTCTCTTCTTGTTCAAATCCTCCTTCATCTTCGTCTCCTCCATATCTTCCTTCATCATCCCAGCCCTCTTCTACTCCTCCTCCTACTCCTTCATCTCCTCCTCCTTCATTCAATCCTCCTCCTCCTCCTTCATTCAATCCTCTTCCTCCTCCTCCTCCTCCTGCTTCTTCTTCTTCTCTTCTTTGATCTGCCTCCGAGAATTCACTCACTTCGGCGGTCTCTGTCGACATGATGTCGTAGTAGTGATCAACAGGAGGACAGTGTCAGCTCCTATGTTTGGTTTTTGTTCGTTTGTGTTCTGTTCCTCCTTCAGTCGATTGACTAGTGAACAGAGACACTAATAGCGAGGGTAGGATAAGATTCCCTGTCCTCTATGAAACACTGTTTGTATGTTTGTTTTTGTTTGAGAAAAATAGTCTTTGAGACTTTCTCCGATTTCTTGTTCTCCTTACTCAGATTACTTTCTCCTCCTTCTTTTCTATATTGTATCTAGTATGAGGCACTTGAACCTACACACAGATAGTAATAGAGAAGCTAGAAAAGCTCTCCTTGAGAAGTCGACAGTCGGTCGGATAGGTTCTCAGACCTACCTTTAGAAAACGATCAGAGATTTGCAAAAATACTCTGACGTATGTGTGAGATAATGCAGATAAATGCACAAACTAGAAGGGTAGAGTGTTGTGCTCCTGTCCCTATGCTTATTTGTGTTTTGTGTGTGTTCCTTCACTCTTCTGTCCAACCTCCTTCTTCTTGGTCTCTGTGTGAGAACAGCAAGAACGACAGAGAGTTTGTATCTGATGTCTCCTTGTGAGCACACAGATACTGATTGGGCTAGAGGGTACGAGACACCTGCTTGAGACCAATCAAATTATTTGTTTTGTGAAAGAGTTATGAGTGAGCTGTGTTGGAGTATTTGTTTTCGTCTGACGTCCCCGTGTGAGACAGGTCAGTGAAAATTCACTCTGTTGCCTGTGTGGCAAAGCAGAAAGAAATCACCCTAGTGATGTGGACTCCAAATGTAATGCCCCCAACGATAGCTCGTAAAAAGTCGGTAATACAACCAAACACAGTCCTCAAGAATGAGAATGATGTCTCGTTGTATTAGCTCAGTGAAGCCAAAAAGGAAAACTGCAACAGACCAGGAATAAAATGGCATCAGGTCCAATCCGGACAAATACTGAAAAACAAGCTGGTGCACCTGTCACCAGGAAAAGGTATTTTTTACAGGCTATCCGGGGGGTGATGCCTACAATACAACCCCAAGGGATGAATACACAACGAACTCTTATTAAAAGTCTCTGGCTGCAAAACACTGGACGAGAGGGTTCGGAACTTTACTTTTACTTAGAGATTTGAATAATTACTGACACGTCACTAAGTGCTCCAACCCCCTTTGAATTCACCGTTACACATAGAGTGATATAGGTGAAATATGTAATTGTCCTTGGGGTGGGCCGGTATGACTGAATACTATTATTAATAAAATTGTCCATTGCTCCCCCTATTTAGGAATAACGGCTCCATCTACCTTATGCTACTAACCTCGCATATATGATGATAAATATGTGTAGCCCTATTCAGAAATTACCGGAGCCGCCCTACCATCTCAATGCACTAACTCAATATTAACTTTGTATCACGCTCAAAACTTGACTTATTATAGAGCGTAAAAAGGTCACATCTGCGGTAGCGTCGTCCATTCGCGCGCTCCCCCGCTCCCTTGCTTCCTTGAGGCCGCCTTGTCCCTTAGCTCCCCGGATCGGCCGCCCCCTTGTCGACGCGGTAGTCCTCCGCCAGGGTCATGAAACCACTTGCTCGCCGCATGCACCACCAATTGCCGCTCCGGGTCCGAGCCGAAGTCGCTGTCGCTGTCGGTGTCGCTGTCCGCCCCTTGGAGTTGCGTTGGTCCTTGTCCACGCTCCTCCGATCCTCCGACTTTGAAAAATAAATTTGCCCCTCGACTGGCCCGCCTGTTCTTTGCGCTCCTTTCTTTTCCTTTCTTCTTCTTATTTTTGCGCTTGGAGCGCTTCTCCTTCTCTTTCTTCTTTTGAACTAACGGTTTGAGTGAGAAGGAAGCTCCAGTGATGGAGCAAAACGAAGATAGGCTATCTTCGTTTTGCTCCATCACTGGAGCTTCCTTCTCACTCTCTCTTTCCTGATCTGTATGCAACCCGCAAAAGCGCCCTCTCAACAGACCATACGCTGCCTCTCGCAACAACACATTCTCACTCTCCATGTCATGTGTGCATACAAAACATTGCTGCTCACCTGACAATCGCCCCTCACATTGACGATAGACCTCTCTTTCTTGTACTACCATCACTTTGCCCACGTGGGCCTTCTCCTTTACCATGCCTGCTCTGTCTCGCCCTGTCAAAAATCTCATCGTCCTTTTTATTGCTTTCACCTTCTCACCTTCCTCATCTGTGTCTGACTCACTCCCCCTATCTGTGTCAGAAGTGTCTGACTTACTCGCCCTACCAAACTTTCCATGTTCCCTTTTTGCTCCCTTTTCCTTCTCTCTCGGTCCTTCCTTGTCACCTGGCTCTTCTCTCGCCTTCTTCATCTCTTCACATTCATGCAGCCCATGCTCACCCCCACACATCCTGCACTCCTTTTCACATGCGGAGAACACATGCCCCTCCATGTTACAGTTGAAACATTTCTCTCCTTTCTTCCACGTCTTCTTTCTCGTTCCTGTTCCTTTCCCTCCCCCTTTCTTATTAGTGGTGGTGTGTTTAAACCTACAGTTAGATCTATCACAGCTGCCTGACTGTTCTGTTCAAACATGTAGCACACCCCAGGCACACTACGCATAATGACTGACCCCTCTGTATGAGCAAAACGACACTCATCCCCCCACTTGCATCCACTCTCTCTTTGAAACCCAAAACACACACCTCTCTGCCCTTCCTCTCTTTTGTTGGCATCTTTCCCTGCGTGTGCTTTTTCTTTCTTCATCTTCTTCTCTCTCTATTTGTTCCTATCTATCTCCAATGCTCTTTCTTCCAACTCCTCCCACCATTCCTCAAAAGACCATGCATGCTGCTCATCCATCCTCCCCAATCCTTCCTCACCCCTCTGACGCATACTCAGGGTTTTGTAAATGATTGTTTCGATTGTTCTGTGGGGTATTTTATGGCCTACTGCCTTTAGCTCTTCATCTAACGCAACAAACGCATCAAACTGCGGAGCATAATCACACCCCTCATCAAACGTCCATGCATTCATCGCATTTATCTTATCTTGCACATCCTCCTCACTCACCTTACCAAACCTTTTGGTTAGTCTTGCCCACACAATGTGCAAGTTCTGACCAAAGTCTGGTGAGGTGTCTCTCACCAAATCTGCCTCTTGGCTTTACCTGCTAGCTTATCAAGCACAAACGAAAAAGCTTCCTCTCTGTGTCTTTTCATCTCATGCTCCAAACTCTCCTCATATGCTACTATCATTATATCTTCCTGCTCCTTTTCCTCTACTTGCTCCTTGCTCTTCGTCTTTATTGTTGTCGTTGTTGGTGTGGAATAAGTAGGTGAAAGCTGACTACTCACTCTCCCCCTCTCCTCCACCTGCTGTTCTCCTCCCTTTTGCTCACTCTTACCACTATCCCCCTAAGGTAGGCTGCCTTTCTGTCTCAGTAAATAAGAGGTAAGCTTTTCTTTGTCTGTTTCTGACTCTGAGTTTAACTCAGCTTCCTCTTCCTCCTCTCTCAACCCTATTTTTACTCTCCCTCTTGCTTGCTGCTTCCCTGCTCTCTCTCCCCACCTCCACATGTAGTTGGGGACTTTCTTTCCTTTACTATGCAGAGCACTCACAGTACTCTCATGAACTAACCTAATGTGTTCTTCTGGGGTCTTGAGTGCCCCTTAAGTCCTTTTGCCCCTAGGGCCAAAACCATCTCTCGTTGAAACGCTTTGAACGGGGTTCTCCCGTCATATTGTCCTTTTCCCGTCATACTGCCTTTGTTTTTGAACGTGCCTCTTAGAGTAAGAGACTAGTAAGTACTAACACTCATGAGTCTGAGGTCTTAGAGGCTGTCTGTCCTTTTTGCTTTTTGACTTAGTCGTTGCAGACCAGTTGTTGTGCCTGATGTGCTTGCCTTGTCCCACGACGCGGTCACCTAACCGGAACGGGAATAGGTACAATTCGTTCAAAAACGAGCCACAAGGGTTGCGAAGCTTCCCTTTTTGTGTGCCAATTTTGGAGTGGCACCAACCCTTTTGACAGTCGCCTCCCAGGTCGGCGATGGTCTTCTTTCTTCCTTGCTTGCAGTGCTCCAGAGTTAAGCGCTGCCAAGGCCCGTAACCCACTCGACGAGAGGGTTCGGAACTTTACTTTTACTTAGAGATTTGAATAATTACTGACACGTCACTAAGTGCTCCAGAATTCACCGCAACACAGAGAGTGATATAGGTAAAATAGGTAATTGTCCTTGGGGTGGGCCGGTATGACTAAAAGCTATTGTTAATAAAATTGTTCATTGCAAAAAAAAACCCTAACTCCTGAGAGTAGGTGAAATACCAGTAAATAGCTGAGAGGTCACTTCGTTTATTTACTTATGTTTCTACTTGTTTGCAGACTTGTTTTGTTGCAACGTACGATCGTAGGTGAGCGTAGATTGTGAGTTGGTTTCGTGTGTCACTTGAAGTTGAATAAGTTGTAGCACTTGAAGGAGTGCTTCAAGTACAAGTTATTTCTTCAAGTAAAAAATCCTGAACTTTCATTTAGGAAAGTCTTTCGGAGCTAAATTGCTGTGCACGCAGTGCACGGCAATTATCATTTTTATGTTCTCTTGACTGTGTTGCCCAAATTCACCGTAATTTGTGGTTTGCGGGAAATCGTGGAAAAAAGGCAATGGAGAAAGGAAAAATTGCAATTGCTGTAAAAACTTTGATTAAATCGTTTGAAGTCATTCCTGGACGAAATCGAATGCTAGTTAGTGAAGTCGAAACATCGTGCAGAGTAGAATCTAACTAGCCAGTCAAAAACAGTAAAATGTCAACGGTAGTGGTTTTGGCCGGTCGTTAAAGTGCTCAATTTCATAGCTTCCCCCCCCCCAGACCTAACGGTTTAGTAGAGTTGCGTACAGAGTGAGTGACTAACGATTGGTCAGTGACTTGTCTCAGAAAAAAAAGAATAGTAGAAAAGAGACAGATAAGTCTCTTTAAACTCAGGAGGAGGATGAAAAAGAATTGTGTCGATGTGTAGCGCAATGTAGATGGAGATCAGCCGGGGCCTGATATCGGGATGCGGAAGCGGGACTGAGACAATTGAGGCGCAGTAGCGATGCGTTGATATCGGGGAGCTGACGTCGAGCCTTAGGAAGCTAGGTGGCCATGTATCACACAGCCGAGATAAACCAAATTTAATGCACCAATTATGCAATGCCAACATAATCACTGAGGTGTTCAGATTCGATGAGGATGATTGTTTACCTGCAGGCATAAAAGGCAACCAAGGACTTACAGTGATACTCTGGTCGTGGCGTAGCTTGTCTAGGGACGATGGTGGGCCAAGTGGGAAAAGCGCTGGGCTGTGGCGGGTGAAGCCGGTACGATGGGTAAAACCCACTTGAGAGTGTTGTTGAGGTTGCTATTCCTTCGATGTAGCTTGCTTACCTTTCTGGATATGCAGTGGGAAGGATTCGCCGGTGATGAGAGGGTCTTGAAGACACTTGAGAACGTTGGCGGGGAGTTTGCCTTTATTCTTGTTGGTCGTATAACGGCGCCACTCGATGTGACGACGGACGACTTGATCGTTTGTTGTGTCGAAGAGAAGGTGTTTCCAGTGAGCCAAGGGATTACCCCAGCGTTGGATAGTGGTTTGGTCCTTTGTGTCTTCGTAGATGGGACGGAAGAGAGGGTTCTTGTCTGAGGTCGTACCGAGCTGGTGAACTACGAGGTCGTTTTCCTCGTTCTCTGGGTCCTCATCTAAAACGATGCCAAGTTTAACCTGATCGCGGTCGATGAATGCTACTACTTCGCCGATGGTGTAGTTGACTGAGTCGTCGTCAGTCGTCGTCGTGATCGTCTACTGCGACCGTGTTGAGCGGGGCGAGGCCGTCAGTGGGTGCAGTATATGGAGCGAGGTGTGAGCGGTCGATGTGTCTCAATACCTTGTTGGTCTTGAGATGACGCAGCTTGAAGCAGTTTGAGCTGACCTGCTCAACGATGGTGTAGGGGCCGTCAAACTGAAGAACGGAAGATGCTGGAATTCCTTGCTTGGAAGGCTTGGGGTGGTAGACGGAGACTGTGTCGTTTACTTTCCATTCCTTGACAGCCTTGCGGCGGCCTTTGTTCTTTTGAGCGACGGACCGGGCGAGTGTAACGGTGGTGTACGCGCTGACATAAGTTATGACAGCGGTGCGGGCGCTGTTCAACAGTGCGATCTGTTCGGCCGACTGTATTGACAGTGTCGGTGATGCGTCGAGGGCGGCGCTGGAAGCGGTAGCGCGGGCGTTAATAATCTCCGGCGAGTCGAAGAAGTCCAACGTGCAGCGGGGCTTGCGGGCGAGCATTCCTTCAAAGGCAGTAGTGCCGGTTGCTGTAGATACGTATGTGTTTTGAGCAAAGGAGAGAGAAGGGATGATGCTGGGCCAGTTGGTCTTTTCTGCCTTAGGGAGAGACTGGATAGCCGTGCGGATAGCTTTGTGGCGACATTCAACGTAGCCGAGTTGATGATGCGAGTAAGGCGCGGTGGTGAGCCATTCGAGGCCGGCTACGCTGCAAAATCGTTTGGCTAACGTTCCAACGAAAGAAATATGATAATCGGAGAAGATGGACTCCGGGAAACCAAAGATGTAGGCCCATCGATTGAGGATGAGTTCCACTGTTTCTTCCGCGGATGTGGAGACGCATGGGATAAATTGAAGAAATCCCGAGAAAAGATCGACGATGGTCAGTATGTACTGAAAGGTGACGCCGGATGCCGATGTGAACGTGGTCGAGGCCGATGCCCTGTCCTTGATGCGTCCATGTGAGCGATGAATATCGGCCGTGGTTAAGGGTCAGGCGGGCGTGGACTAGTTGGCAAAAGTGGCAGTCACAAAGGGCGGAGAGGATGTCATGATGCATGATATCCGTACCGTCTGCGCGGAACCAAATGTAGCGCTCCTTGACGAGTGTCGGCGCTTTGGCGTGGTTCAGCATAAGGTGGGCATAATTGATGAGGGGACAGCGTAACTCTTCTGGGACATAAACCTTGACTGAAGATTGATCGGAGTCAACTGTGACTGCGATACCTTGTCGGAGGATCAGTTCGGCTGAGCCGGCGGAGACAGAGATGACGTCTTCGGTCCAGAGAGTGGCCGTGAAGCTGTCCTGTCGTTGTGCGTTGATGATCTGCTGGCGTGTAACGCGCTGCGCATGCGATGTAGCAACGAGAGGATAGATGTAGTGTTGCTCCATTCCAAGTCCATGTACGAGCCAGACAAGGTTATCGTCAAGGAAAAAGATCTTGCGGCATTGCTCGACGAGCGTCTGTGGAAGAGTTTCATCGGGGACGCAAGGAACCAAGTCTTGAGGCATGAGCAGTGCGAAGGGTTTGCGGAGAGCAAACATATCGCGGGCAACCATCGGGGAGCGTTCAGCGGAGGGAATGACAATGGCCAAGTCCCACGGTGCTTGAATGCTACGTCGAGAGGATCCGGCAAGAGGATCCGGGTATCCAGGGCCGCGTGCGTGCCTTCAACTGCTAACCAAAGGGTAGAGCCTGCTCGGGGTGCCGGAATGGTGGATAAGAGCTGGAGAGTCGCCTCGGCTTCGCCAATCAGGGTGGGCTGGCCGGGGGCGATGCAAGGGACACGTGAGAGACCGTCGGGGAGTTGGTTTTGCTTACCTGGTAGATATTCGATTTTGAATCGAATCGTCTGAAGGTGCTCCAAAGCCCAGTTGACGACCATGGGGCTGCGAGCATGCCATAGCCCCAAAATTTGCGCCGGTGGTCTGTGACGATGGTGAGTTCATGATCGCTGGCATCGATGTAGTAGCGGCACTGTTGAATACCGTAAATGACGCCGTAGGCTTCACGAACGTAGGTCGCCCATCGTGCTTGCGTGTCTGTAAGCTTCTGGGAGAAGTACTGGATGACCGGAGCGTTGCGCTCTGGGCCATTATGAGGTGCGCCGCCAATGCCGATCTGGCTTGCGTCCGTCCGGAGGTAAAGTCGTTGCGACGGCTCATACTTTACCAGGATGGGGAGCGTAGTGAGGACACGGCGGAGCTTCCTCATGCATTTCCGCTCATCTCGGGTCAGGTAAGGGGCACCGGAGGGCCGAGCGTGAGTGGATTTGAGAAGATTGGTCAGAGGTGCCACTAATCGGGAATAGTCAGGGATATGGGCTTGGATGAAGTTGGTCATACCTAAGACTGATCGGACTTCAGAAACGTTGGATGGGTCGGCCAGCTTGAGAATGGCGTCGACCTTGGAAGAATCTGCGGCGATACCTTTCTTGCTGCAGCGTTTGCCCAAAATGTTGAGCTCGCGGTAGCCTAAGCGTAGTTTCCGGGCCGAACCGTGGAGCCGGAGTCTCGCATAGCTTGAAAGATGCATCGGAGCTCGCGAAGATGGGCATCGAAGTCGTTGGAGCCGTCTGTGACGTCGTCGAGGTAGGCCGAAGCAGATTCATTCCAAAAGTCCAGGTAGTTGAAGGACTTATCCATAGCGCGTTGAAAGTCTCCCGGGGCGCGGTGAACACCTTGATGCATAAAATTAGGAACTAGGAGTCCTAAGGGTGTCCAAACAGCGAGAATATCGCGGCTGCCGTCATCTGGATTGAGTCTCAGATGCGTGAAGCCGTCGACCATGTCGATAAAACTGAAATAGTGCCAGCCCGCGAAGCGTTCGCGGTATTGATCCGGGTTGGGTAAACCTGGCACAGGCAGGTGGAGGTTGTCGTTGGCACCGCGGTAGTCGTAGACGTTGCGTATGTCACGGATGACCTCCTTTGCTAAGTCTTCAGACTTTCCTACGGGGCAGGCTCGACTAGCCCAGGCACAATTTGCAGAGGCCATGGACCAGAGGCCAGCTGTAAGAACGTCCATCGCCCAACCTTTGAGGTATTGCTGTACCGCTGGAGTCCAATTTGGGCATTGCACCGCAATTGGTTTAGCTCCCGGTTTGAGGATGAGGGACATAACAGTGTGGTTGAAGACATCTGCTTTGTCTTGGAAGACATCGTCGAATTCTCCGAGGAGGGCCCATAGAAGTCGTTGTTGTTCTGCAGTGAGGTCGGAGTTAACGACTGCGCGGTAAGCTTGGCGGCCTGTTTGTCTAGAAAGTCGCGGCAAAGCCTCTCAGAGATGAGAAGCCACGGGGTGGTCTGTGTTCCGCTAACCGTAGTTGCCGTACAGTAAAGCATGCGCGGGTCCGGGCATGTTGCAGCGAGTTCCGCCATGGCGGGATCGAAGTATGGAGGATCCTTTACAGCAAGAACTGTGACTTCCCGGTGGGGAAGAGCCATGGTGGAAGGATCAGGCGGTAAGAATAGGGCGGCGTCTGGAGAGTGCTCCAGACTTGATGGTCACACCCGACCCTGTTTGGTATTCAATCGCTGGCCGGTACCAGGTCGAGCGAACATGTAGAAGTGGCGGCGCTGCGTTGGAAGTGCAAAACGATGCTTTGGGCGCGGAGGTGGCTCGCAATGCGGGTTGTGGACTGGCCGAAAGGCTGTTTGACCATAGTTGGCGGAGCGGCCTTGTTGGTTAGTCCGATATACCCGGTTGGGTTTGTGTTTGCCCTCGGTGGCCGGCGGGTTTAGGGCCCGCTTGGCGCGTTGCACGAGTTTGCGGTTCTTCTTGTAGCGGGGGTGGCCACCAAGACTACTGTTGAAAGCTGGTCGAGCTGGTTTCGGTTTAGGTTTGCATGCTCCGGTAGCGCCAATAGTGTCGATGTGAAGGCAATCGCCGTAGCCACACTTGCACCACACTTGATGTGTCTTGTTGGGGTGAAGCGCTTGCCATGCGAAAATGCCGTCAGGGACATTGTAGTCGAACTGGTTGCTGTCGAGTGATAGTACGGTATCTATTGAATACCAAATGGGATCCACACTATGTTTCCCCTTGATGACTAGTTCAGCGAGCTTCTGCCAAACGCGCTCTTTGTCCTTGACGCTTGCCACACCGTTGATGGCTCCTGATGCGTTGAAGAAGGCGCGGTCCAAAGAGTACGGGATGATGAGGCCGCAGTTGCTGAAGTAGTTGAGTTCCGAAAAGATCTCCCGTCGTAAGTAGCTGTGAAGGCTGGGGTTAATAGCGGATAGCCGAAATGCTGGCTGTGTAGGTAGATCTGAAGGCTTACTACCTGCGCAGTGTTTAGCTGTGGAAATACACCATGATAAATGGGGTGTAAGGCATGTGCTCCGTGAAGCGCGGAAGGCAAAGAGGCCATCAGGGAGATCTTGTCGGGTACCGGCGTCGAAGTTTAGCTCGCGTTGGAGATAAGGCTTACCCGTACGTTGTCCAACATCGATCCAGTGGGCCAGGCTGTACCAGAGGTAGCGTTGCTGATCCGGGTCAAGCTTGTCCGTAAGGTAGGCCGTGGCCGCGTTGAGTCCGCCAGAGGAGACGCAACAAATCCATTCCATGTGCGCGTAAAGATTGAGCTGCTTCAATATCTCAAGACGCATGTCCGTTCGTAGATCGGGATTGATGGTAGCAAGACGGAGCATACCTGGGTAGATAGGCTGAGGGGCTGGTTCGAGAGGGGCGTATTTCGTTTCGAGCCATTCCGCTTGTTGTCTTGGTCGGGAACGTAGGTGCATGGCGTGGGATGACGGCGATATCGCCGCAGTTGAGGAAGACGATGATGACGAAGATGTGGCCGTAGGTGGTTGGCTACCTGCCAGGCTGGGCGAGTCCGGTTTTGTCTCGTCGTCGTCGTCGTCGTCTTGTCTCCGGTGCGGAGCCGGCTGTTCGGTGTTACAGGCTGTCCTTGCCACTCGGGGCGTCGTAGGGGCAAGAGAAGAGCTTGGAGCAGCGTACATGAAAGTTCGTGAAGCGGGAGCGGGGCCCGGAGTGCTGGCGGGTGCAGGGCCCGAGCTAGAGCTCGAACTGCTGGAGCTCGAGTTGCTAGAGCTAGCACTGGAGCTGGAGGCTGGAGCGAATGCTGCGTCTTCGCTTACATCCACGTCAATCGGATGCGTGCTGGATCCTGGTCGACCCTTGTGGCTTCAGCATCACGTCGAATCCCGGGTCGATGTACATACCTTGGGGCAAGCCGATGCGGTAGTGTCCGCGTGTTTCCAGTGGGCTCAAAGTGTGGACTGGGAGAGGCAGATTCAGGAGGGTCTCTGCGTCAATGTCCGAAGTAAACATCTTCATTTCGCAGTAGAATGGACGTAGGCGCTCGGCAGTCTCGGTTGACTTCAAGTTGAGCCAGCGTCCCGTAGGTGTGTGTCTATCCACCGGCTGTGCCGCGAGTATGTTTCCCGCCTCCCATCTCCGGATGTGGGGATTCGGGTGGAAGTTGCTTTCTTTGCGAACGCATGGAACGCCAATAGGGTAACCTTTCAAACGCTTTTCTCGCGAAAACGGGTTGGCGATGTCGTACTTGCAAGGGTAAGTGCCCGTAGGATGGTGGACTACGTGGATTTCGCGGCTGTAGCGTTTGCCGGTCTGACTGGCGATGAGATAGATAGCGGTTTGAGCTATTATCCATTCCACGTTTTCGTATCGGGCCCAATAGAATGTAGTAGGCCATTGGATGGCCGAGTCAGGTTGCTGTGGGTCGATCCAGTTCGGGCACGTTCGAAGGTAGTTAGCGAGGTGTCGGCGGGCGTTCCTCCGATGGCTTCCTAGCGTGAATATGCCTCTGGTAATTTCTATTCCTCGCGTTAATCCACTCCAGTTGTCTGTGAGGATGTTGTCGAAGAACTTTACGTCGCCCCTGTTCATGTAGTAAATGGTCAGGGAGCTCTGGTTGAAATAGTTCCGAGGGAGGTCGACTGTAGCTGCGCTCGCGTACTGGCCTACCTTGGATGTCGTAATAGGAGTCCGTTGCGGTGGTCTTTAGCCAGATGGGATCAATGCAAGGGAGTCGGTGGAAGTAGTGCTGAAGTGCGAAGCAGCGTTCTCGCGTTGGTAGCCTGAACGAGTAGCGTTGGTACTCTGAGGTGCCAAATGCAGGGGCCATGGTGTATTGGCCGGTGGTCGGAGTTTCCATGCAGCTCCACGGAAAAAGTAACTCGCCCTCGGAAAGCGCGTCCATGATGGTGTCTCGGGGTGCTGTTCTTGGGGAGGCACCGACAATGAGTCCTAGGTAAGACGACACTTTGTCTCCCCGGGGACGGACTCTGTGTTGATATGCCATGCCGGTGCGGAAGTAGTCCACGTCCCCGGTTGGCTCCACTTGGCGGCCGACGAGGGCCGTACACACAAGTTGTGCAGTGCTTCGTCCATGTGCCGGGCCCAAGTGAAGGATGGTGGCATTCAAGTTAGTTTCCAAGAATTTCTTCATCGTGGGTGCGCCTTTCGGTTGGTTCAGAATCTTCTCCACGTCCTCCTTATTAAGTCTTTGCGGGGGCTGATCGTGAAGAAAACGTGACTTTGTGCGTTCCGTGACCCTGAGTAGGCAAAGGGCTTCCATGTTGACAACTCCTTTGCATTCCTCGCCTTGGGAAAGAAGAGACATTCCCAGCGTGATGTCGCTATATGTAGCAGGATCCATCTCATGGGGCATGTTACGAGGCGGCCACTAGTGTTGCATGAGGTGCGTAGGTCTGTCGCGATTAAGGCCGTACGTTTCATCAACAAAATGAACGGTTTGGTTGCCCCAAGGAGTTCTTCCATACATCTGGCGAGGGTCTGTACGTATATAGGTCTTACTCTCACGGGTGCGTGCGGGCACTATTGTTGACGACGAACTCGAAGACGAACTCGAAGACGAACTCGAAGTCGAACTCGAAGTTGTGCTCAAAGTTGTGCTCAAAGTTGTGCTCGTCGATGAACTCGATGAAGAGCTCGATGACGAGCTCGATGAGGAGCCTGTTGCAGAACTCGATGATGCGCTCTGGTATGGGTTCCATGTTTAGCGCGTCAGTGCTTCCCAAGGAATGAAGGTGCGCGCCAAAAGCGGGTTCGCAATGAAGTTGCAGTACTCCGTGAATGGGAGGACCATGCGGTCTGCGGATCTCCAATGGATGTGGTCCACAGGTGGTGGGATCTCGTGAGTCCCACGTGCGTCGTCTGCCGTGCGTAGCAACGCTCGTTCCACTCGAGGGTAGTCCCAACCATGGGCTCTATGTGGAATGATGTTGTCGGGCCATAGACCTTGGCTGGTGATCATTTGCTCTGGTATCCAATAACCAACGTGTGGGCATCTGGAGTATGAACCCGCGAAGCAAACGGATCCCAGCGTCGGGAAGTAGTTCGCGTATACTTCCTTGATAATCCACAAGTCTGTGTCTGTGGTAGGGGCTTCTTTTTCTTCTGGTGCGGGAACCAAGCGCGGAGATACCCATGCGAATGGGACCGGCTGGACCTCTTGGTACTGTGCAGGCGGAGTATGAAGGTCCGCGCGGAAGGTGGCTATTGGAGTCTGAAGGTCGACTCGTCTGAGTTGGTAGGGGTCTCCAATTTGGTCACGGACATTTGGTGTCATCTGCTGTGCTGAGAATCCCACGAGTCCCTTGAATTCGTCCAATGGGCCGGGTCCGACAAAAGGGGATACATTTGCCGCCGGGGGCGATGTAGCTGTCCTCTTCGGTCGGGACCGCGGACTGATGATGGGCCGAACTCTTCCGATGGGGGATGGCTCCACTGCTTCGGGTTCGAAGTCCTCCTCTGAAGCGAGTGCTCCAGACTGAAGTGGCAGTTGGGGGGCTAATCCGGAACCTGATTGAGGTCTCGAACAAGGTTGTCGTTGATTTGACTAACCGGCATGCAGTCTGCAATAGAAGCAGACACCGCTCTCGGTGCTGATGAGGACGATGATGATGAAGACTGGGCCTGGTTGGTCAGCACAGGGGGCGTCGATGATGTGGCCGTCGATGGCGCCGTCATAATCAGAGTAGGTCGTAGTACTACCGACGATGATGATGACGATGATGACGCCCACGACGATGATGCTGCCGACGACGATGATGATGCTGCCGCCAGATAGCTTAAGGAGCGTTTCGTCTGCAAAGGCTTACCTCGGAGTTGAGCGATGTATTGTCGCGCCAGTTCGTCTTCTCTTTTCCAGGCCGATTCAAGCCACTCATCGGTAGAAGGGGCATGTGGTGCGTTTCCAACTTGAGAGGGAGGTGTTTCCCGCCACACTCGGGTTGATTCGCTAGTAGTCGGAGTAGCAGTCGCGCCAGTCGAAGGAGCTGGGGATTCTTCTGAAGGTGGGGGATGCCTCCAGTTTCTGTCGTTTGGAGGATGGCGGTGGAGTGCGTTTGTTTTCCTCCTGTCTTACGCCAGAGCGTGTTGTGACATGCTGCGTCTGCACAGGTGTAGGCGCGCTCGCCTTGCTTTCGCCATCTTGTTCGCTCTCGGTCTCGACCAGTTCGATTTCTTCTTCTTCTTCTTCTTCTTCTTCTTCTTCTTCTTCTTCTTCTTCTTCTTCTTCTTTTTCTTCTTCTTCTTCTTCTTCTTCGTCGGCCTCTTCGTCAGCTTCTTTGTCAGCGTCTTCGTCGTCCTCCTCATTGTCCTCTTCGTCGTCTTCTCCCTTTTCCTCCTTGCGTCGTTCTCTCCATCCAACTCTGAAGTCCAGAGGTGATCTCTTTCCTGTATCACGCGAAGACATGAACAGGTTGACTTGGCGACCGTAAAGGTGGGCATTCGAAGTGGACAAGAGGTCGTGGGCGTGCGAAGGGAGCTGAAGCTTGGGATGGCGGTCGATGATTTTGTTAAATATGACTATCGGGTAGGACGTCTCCTTCGCCAATGTTACAGGGCGGAAGTCGTAGCTAACCGTAGCTAATTGTAAGTCACCGACTTGAAGTTGCGTCTCGAAGAGATGGAACTCCGTCTCGTAGACGATTTGCTTTGAAGGCGGCTTCAGGGGCATATAGTCCGTGGGCCGAATCGCTTGCGCGTCGTCAATGGAGAGGTTGAGCTGGGCCGAGACCTCGTTGGCAAGAAACAGGTTCATATCTTCGGGGAGGTGGCTCGAGATATAAATCATGATGGCATGAAGCGGAGACGTTGGTGTGGCTGAGACGAAAAGTTCAATGCCTTCAGAAAGAGTAGCATCAACACCCACAGATGAGCGTGCGTCGACGGGTGGGAGCGACACAATCTCAAGCCCTTGGTGTATTACCCAGTCGAGGAGGGCTACGCCTTTGCAGTTGCAGGCCGAGTCTAGAACGCATGTAGTCTTACCGATGATGTCTTCTTCCGGGGACGGACGCAATGATTTGCGTACGTATATGTTCCCGCAGACGACGGTCGGGGTCGTAGAAATGCGGAGTAGACGTCGTGACTCCTGAGACGCCGCGCGCGTCGTCATGTGGAAAGCCCGTGGCTGCTTCCGCGTGGCGGCCGAGGATGGCTTCCAGTTGCAATGTTTGCCTTCGTCTTGACAACGCTGTTGTCGAAGCTTGCATTCTTCAAGCGAGTGCTTCGGGGTCTGATCCGGCTTGAGGAACTGGTTATGTTCCTTGCAGTAGGATAATGGAATCCCGGTGAAGAGTGGACGCTTTGGCGAGGTCGGGGCGGACTTGGTGGCGGCCGTAACTATCGACGATTTCTTCGAAGGGATGGCAATCGCATTCGCCTTGGTAAAGGGTGGGCATGTTGCCGTCTTCTTCGTAATCGGGGCTGGCTTGTCCGTCTTAGTCCGCTTGTTAGGGCGTCCACGATCCGGTGATGCAGCCGGATGAGCCATCGACATGGCGTCAGCCTTGCGCTTCTGACAAGGAGGGCGTTTGTTCTCCTTGTTTTCTTGCTGCGTCCTACGCGGTCTCTTCTGACGAGTGTCGACCTTGACGGTTGAATCACGGGAGAAGGTGGAAGGCGTCGGACGAGGAGGGCGCTCCCGTAGTCGCTTGTATGTGGCAGCCGACGAGGGCTTCGTAGTACTTTCCATCCAGGGCCAATATTCTTCCATGACGTGGAGATCGAGGGAGTTGGTCCAGGGCAGAAGGTCAGTGAGGTCGCGGGGCCATGCAACACCAAGTGCATTAAGTATCTCGGTGGCGTACAGGGTCCATCGCTCCTGTTCCATGGGCGTAAGCATCCGAGACACATCGCGGACTTGATTGAAGTCGGCCGTCAGATAGCCAGCTGCCTGGGCCGTCTCGTAGCTTGTGATGCAACGATTTACATACCCTGCGAGGCTTTCCTTCTTGAAGCGTCGAAGTTTGAGGGCTTGCATAGCTGGTCGCTTCGTGTCTCCCTTGTCCAGTCGTCCCTTGAACAGCTCCATGAAATATTCCATGAGCATGTACGGGATGATGCTCCAGACGCGGGTGCGTTCGTCAGTAACATGAATGTACCGAGTCCAGTACGCGTCCGTGAGGGCCATTGCAGTCTTGTCTCCCCACTTGTTCACCGTCTCGATGATGCGGTTGCATGCCAACAGCATTGACAAGTTGTTCAACTGTAAGTTGAATGCAAGTTCGCGGGCTTGAGTAGCGACGTCATGTCCCGGCGCGGTGGTCGGGCGGGTCAACACGAAGAGATCGAAGTCGGGCCATCATGTGCAACGTGCGGGGTGGAATACCTGCAAAGGTGGACGATCGCAGAACTCTGCCTGCCGACGATGCTGACGGGGATTCATTTCCCGAAGATGGCAGGGATGGTGTAGCCGTCCAGGAGGGCCGTTCTCCGCCGAAGGGGCCGGTGGCTGAGTCGCAATCGTCGTACCAGACGATGGATCAGGTGACGAACCTGCAGACGAGCTCGATGTTAAGCTCGATGCCGAGCTTGAAGATGAGCTTGATGACGAGCTCGCGAGAGCCGGAGTCGCCACTGTTGCATTACCGGTTGTTGCAGTCACAGGGGCTCCACCTTAGTCCTCCGCCGGAGGGTTCGTACCACCAGCGAGCAGGGTCGAGTAAGCTTCTTCCACAACGGGGAAGAGGGGGCTCGGTGTGATTCTACTACCTTGCATTGTTGTACCCAGCGAGATGCGAGGCGTTGGGCGTGCCGGCGTTAATGTAGCGGGGGTTGAACCTGACGAATCAGTCGGAGTTGCTGCCAATGGAGCAAAGGCCGGTCTGGGTCCAAAAGAGCCAATTATCGGTCGAAATGGTGACGTGAAAGCTGGGTCAGTCATGGACAGTGCTCGATTGACCAATGGGGCAGGTGGGCAAGATGCCAAATGGATGCCAGCGATGGATGCGGTTCACGCCGGGGCAGGGGTGTCGCTCCACTTGCTAGACTTCCAGGGTGGGCAAACGGACCGACAGGGGTGATAGGAGGTACCCTACCAATGGGGGCCAGTGCTGTTGCACCCGCGGGCATCGTAACTGGAGTAAAGCCCAACGATGGGGTGACTACAGCGGGCGATGTTGCAGCCGATGATGGTGCAGCTGGAGCAGTGGGGCTCGTTGATAGGTGAGTCAGCGGTGTAGGTCCCGGAGGAATACTTCCCAGTGCTATTGCTGGCGTCTAACCAATCAGGGTCGATGGAGGTACGGTAACTGGAGTGCTTGCAGGGGCTGGGAGTACCAATCCAAGAAGTGATCCAGGTGCTCCAGGCATCGAAGTCGAAATAGGTAAATGATTAACATATACCTCGAGAGGGATGAGAGTACCCAATTGATTCCAGAGAGCCTCCTGCTGAGCTGCAGAGCCTGTAGGTCCCAGATACTCCTGGTAGATGTCGTGGGCCGTCACGTTGGGGTTGCACATCAGCGTGAAGGATGGTGTCGGTACCAATGGTAGATGAAGCAAATTAGTTTGCTTGTCCTTGATTGCCTTGAGTAGAACGTTCCTGTATGTTCCAGAGTAGTTGGTGAATAAATCCTTACTGCGTTGATTGCGTCCACGAGAGGTCCGTAGTGAGAGGAGTAGACTTCCCTTCCTCTACTTCCTTCAGAAACTTCTTTTCAGAAGGCAGAAGACCATGGTAGACGCCCAATATAGTGAAAGGGTCCAAGCATTTCCTCTTGTGCTCCCGAATACGCGACAGGGGATCGTCGTGGCGTGAGTTGGCGAACATTCCACGTCACCAGGGGTAGGCCAGGCAGTGTTGGTACACTTGTAGAGCACGATGAGCAGCAAAGAGGATGATCTTGCTGGGTGATAAGGGGATGACCCTAACACAAACAAAACCAAACACATACTATGTTGGTCGACTGCATAGAGTGTGGAAGAACAGAAATACGACACAAAAATGCAAAGACAGGTGAACGATCTGTCTCACATATGTGGTTTTTGATGACCTCTGATCTTCCACGTTCGTTGAGTAGTACCTTCCTTGTAGGAGGTGCTTTCAAATCGATCTGTCGACCGAGCACACAAAACTCGTGTGTGCAGTTTCCACTTGAAAGGAAAATTCGAATTGTGAGTTTGGATACAACCCCAAGGGATAAATACACAACGAACTCTTATTAAAAGTCTCTATGGCTGCAAAAAGCCCTAACTCCTGAGAGTAGGTGAAATACCAGTAAATAGCTGAGAGGTCACTTCGTTTATTTACGTAGGTTTCTACTTGTTTGCAGACTTGGTTGCAACGTACGATCGTAGGTGAGCATAGATTGTGAGTTGGTTTCGTGTGTCACTTGAAGTTGAATAAGTTGTAGCACTTGAAGGAGGGCATCAAGTACAAGTTATTTCTTCAAGTAAAAAGTCCTGAACTTTCATTTGGGAAAGTCTTTCGGAGCCAAATGGCTGTGCACGCAGTGCACGGCAATTATCATTTTTATGTCTTGACTGTGTTCCCCAAATTCACCGTAATTTGTGGTTTTCAGAAAATCGTGGGAAAAAGGCAATGGAGAAAGGAAAAATTGCAATTGCTGTAAAAACTTTGATTAAATCGTTTGAAGTCATTCCTGGACGAAATCGAAAGCTAGTTAGTGAAGTCGAAACATCGTGCAGAGGAGAATCTCACGAGCCAGTCAAAAACAGTAAAATGTCAACGGTAGTGGTTTTGGCCGGTCGTTAAAGTGCTCAGTCTGATAGCTAGTACTTGTAATCTAGATATCACGTATAATACGGTATGTATGAAGACCGGAAGTCTTAACCCTTACAAGCTCAAAATAAAAATGAAATTTAATAATAAATTGAACACAACTGATTCAAAGCTAATCTCCACTTCAAGAGTAGAAAGGGAAGCCAGATATGAACCCAAACAACAAGCCAAAGGAAAAAACCGCTGTCAAGGGCTTGGCACGGGTCATCTGACACGATGCATTACGTCCGTAACCTGCACAAATGCCAAAACATACCATAAACCATGACCCATAAGTGCAATTTCCCTTATTTAGCCATAGCGTTGATTCGATTCCGTTCAGAAATGATTTCCAACGATTAAGTCAAGGATATTTTTAGAAAAGATTAACTATTGCCTTTTCCCCCACTCTATTGCTTTTTCCCCCGATTTCCGCGAAACACGCATGTTGCGGTAAATTTTGTGGACAAGGACACACGAGTGAGTGACGAAAAAACAATGTTTGACTGCTTTTTACATCTGTCCAGTCATTCTCGCCTAGCCTTCCCAAATCAGTTTTGTTTTCGAGTTCACCAACCCGACACTATCAGTTTTATGACTGTTATTAATAACTTAAAGACAAAAGACACTATCCGTTTGAGAACTGGAGACCTCACAATCTACGTTCTGCACTTGATCGTACGTTGCACCCAAGCCTGAAAAGAGTTCGAAATTACGTAAATAAACGAATTGACCTCTCGGAGGCTACTATTTATTATTTTCACCTGCTCTCATAGAGTCAGGACTCGAAGCAGCCATAGTGCGTTGGGAGAAACCCTCGCGACTTCTGCTTCCAACGCAAACGGCGACCGGAACTCGGGGCGTCCCCCTCCTACCGGCCAACTGCTTCCCACGTAAAAGAATTTAACAATACTGAACAATTCCCGCCAGTCTAACTGACGACGTCACACAAAAGATGTAACTCCAGAAAATGACCCACGAAACTGCCTGATATAAGCAATAATGGTAATCGTAAAAAGCTAGTGCCACCAGTATCAGAAAAGGTACTCTAAATGACTGTATTAATAACTAATAATACTACTAACCGTAACGAATAAGGCTAACGTATAAAATAGCAATATGGACATAGCTGAGGAGGAAGGATCTAATTAATTGTCCAATGTTCCCCCTTAATTAGACTCCCTTACGAGTCAGTGTCCAACCATACCGTGCTACTAACAACTAGATTAGAAAAATGAGCAGAGCGCAAAGTGAGCTACCCTACGTCTCCAGTGGAGTTCGGCTATATAGCTGCACTATATCAACTAAAGCGCTACAGGCACAACAGTGCACACAAATAAGACTAAGCGAAAGCAGAGGTGCTAGCCTACGTCTCCACAGCTTGTGGAGTTCGGCAATCTAGTCACCTAATTGTTAATATCTATCCCCCACCGGGAACCTGACAAGAGTCCTACCCAAAGTCCACGTTGGAGAAAGTCCTGTTGTCGGCGGTTTGTCCCTCTAAGAGGGAGCGGTTCCCCGAGTCTTTAATCCTGGGCCACGTGCCGAACCCGACGGTCGTAAGGCTCACCCCGCATAGCCTTAGTGTTTATGTCGGCCAGATTGTCGGTTGAGCCCTCCTTCTCGTTGACAACGAGCCCGGCGTCCACATTCTGGTTGATGATGGCGCATCTCAGGTCCACATGTCCCAGCTTCCTAGCAAACACATTGCTGTCGGCGAGGTCCAACGCTCCCTGGTTGTCGCCGTACAGGATGGGGGGCTGCCCCCACCCATACGGCCCCATGGCGTCCGCGACCTGGCCGTCTGCGATTCCCTGCACAAAGTTCACAATTTTGTCTTGTCCACTCCCCTATTGTTTCCGGGTCGGGATCGGGGGCTTCTTTTCTCGGCTTTCACTGCTTCCTGCTCAGAGGTTGCTTTCTCCACTTCGCCGTCGGAATCGCAGCTGTCAAGCTCCCCCTGATCCGGGGCCTTCTTACCTTCATCGGGATCGGTCACCCCACCCGGGGCTTTGGGACAAACAGCTGCTCAAGGGCGGCGTCTTCCACTAACGGGTCTCCCTTGAACGGCTCCAAGCTCAGGCCCTTCTTCTCCCAGAGGGGTTGCAACAAAGGCCAGGCCGGCTGGTTGTCGTCAAAGTTCTTGACGTTTCGCCATGGGAACACCCTACCTTCACACAGGATCAAGTGTGTCCAAACTCAGCCCTAACCAGGCGGCCATGTGGGTCCGGCTCTCGTCATGTCCTAACCTGCCCTCGATGACCATGTGGCATAGACACCCAAAAGGATGAAGGTAAGCTATCCAGTTTACCTTCCTTTCGCGGGGCATAAGCTCAAACATCCGGACCTCACCACCGGATCGCTTCGGTGAAAGGTTGTGCAAGAGGATAGCGTGCTGCCACGCATATCCCAAGAGTTCATAGGGCAGCTGAGCCTTAACCAGGTCATGGCGCGCTTTGTGCCAAAAGTCACGCTGGGACGCTTCGGCATAGGCGTTCTTGTTGTGTTCGTTGAGGGTGTTGATCCTCTTCCTCACTCCCTTGTCCCGGACTAGCTCCTTGAAGTCAGCTGAGATATGCTCACCGTTCACCCCTGACTTCCTTCACCTTCTTGCCGCTTTGCGTCTCAAGGGAGTTTATGCATTCCCGCATGAAACGCACTTGTGGTGCCGCGGTGCCATCCTTTAGAAGGAGGCCAAACGCATACCCGGTGTTAGCCTCGATTCCCACCATGCCGTACCAAAACCCCCATAGAGGGGTTTGCGCAGGCACCCGGACTTGTCGAACGCCACAGCTTCGAACTTCCCTACTTGTGTCAACTGGTTGCCGGGTGGTTCACTTTTCCCCCTTTTGCGGCTGGACACTCCTTACACTCTTTTACCGCTTGCTCATGGGTTTTGTCACCCACTATCCTGATCCCGTACGCTTCACTGATGAGGCGCTGCATATTGCTTCCGGGCCCTCCGAACTTCTGATGAAGTTGTTCACTAGTCAACTCCGTGACCTTAGCCATCTCCTTCCCAAAGAAAGCTCTAGCCTCAACCTTATCCGCAGCCAGCTCTTGGTTGGTGGACGTCACAAAACGCCACACCTTGTCCTTGGCGTCGAGTTAAAGGACCCCGGCCTTAAGCTCAGGGGAAATGTCCGGTATCCGGGGCCTTGGTGATATAGCCCTCTCCTTTCTTATTGAGAACTACACTGTACCCTTCCTTAGCTAACTGAGGACCAGAGACTAAGGTTTCATCTATGTTGGGGCTGACCCACACTATCTAGATGCAACCTGTTCTTTCCCCCCCTTTCCGTTCACGGTCGTCATGTCTAACGAGCCCTTCTTTGTCACGGTGGTCTCCCCGTTGACCGTGTCTACCCGTTTCATCCCTCGCTGAATGTTGAACAAACGTTGTTCAGCTCCGGCCGGCACAAAGTGCAACGTAGCTCCCGAATCGAACATGGGGTCTTTGTCCGCACTCCGTCCTAGGAGGGCCTGTTCTGCTAGCCGAATACCCTTAGCCATCCAGCCGCGTTCGGTCATGAAACGAACTAGGTCGTCAAGCGGGTCAGCTTCTCCCTCGGCTTCCGGCAAACTTGCGTATTCCTTCTCTAGTACGCTCTCACCGCCGACCACCCTTTCTCTGACTCTGAACGGCTTAGTACAAGGTTGAAACCCGGCGGCACTGTTTGCTGCTGCTCCTTCTACGGCCCAATGTCTTGGCCACCTAGGCTTGTTCATGGGATACTCACTCCCCTGCGCCCAGTCGTACAACAGCCTAGTCCACTCTCCCCACCTGTTTCGAAAGTCAGCTTCATCTTTTTCTTCCTCACCGCTCAACGCCGGACGATGCAACCGGCGCGTCTCCTCTTGCTGCTCTGCCACGGCTCGGAGTCGACTCTCTCGCTCTCCTGTACCTAGTCGGGTAGGACTATCAGGCTCAGCTGAGGTTGAGGGGGCCGTAGACGGACCGGTACTAGTAGTAGGGGGTAACAGAGAAGTTACCTTTCGGTCTGCAGGGGGTACCGTCTTAGCATGGGACGCAAACCAGGGCATCCCAGTGGAGGCTCGGACCGTCTCAAGAAAGCCAAACGCACGAGCGCCCACTGACCTACGCCTATTGCTTGGGCTGGTGGAGGGCGTAGTCACTGGATTGCTATCGGTCCCGGCGGTAGCATCCCAACCACCGGGTTCGGCATCAACACTAGGGTCAGGACCTATGGGGGACGGCACCCTTACCGGAGCTCTACCCACGTCTCCATCTCTAGCCGGGGACTCTTCACCTTCACGCTCCCCTTCCCCGTCGGATTCCGATCGCGAGGAAGGATCGGCATCGGGCTGCATCTTCGGGGGCTCATCTTCCTCGTCCGCCAAACCATCGGGTTGGTAGTCCTCCGGGCCGGGCCTCACCTTCACCCCATGTACCTTTTCCCTTTTTGCTTTGAGTAAAGATTTCAGGTTTTGGCTCATGATACCACTACCAGCCTCAGCCGGCTCGGCCTTTGAACCAATCTCAACCTTCGGGGCAGGTACCGCTGACGGCCCGCTCGCCCCGCTAGGTCTACCCTTACTCTCTCCACGGGGGTTGGGTGCTACCGGACGGAGGGGAGTACCCTTCACCTCTTGGGCGCGTACAGGCACCGATGCTACGGGCGGGGGCACAACTCCCCACGAGGGGAGGATACCCCACCTCAGAAGTACATATGCTTCGCTTGTGCACCGGCCTGAGTTTCATGTTGGCGGTACACCTTCCGCCATGAGGGTACACCAGCCGCCTCCCATGTTACCGGTTGTCGGCTAATGACCCATTCGGTGAACTGTCCGGGTTCACGGGGCTTTGCATAATGGATGATGGGCAAGAGGGACCGGTTCCACGGGATATCCCGCTTCGCGGCTTCGTGCCTCACTATGGCCTCAACCATTAGGGGATGACTCCCACTTTTGATTTGGGCTTCTAACCCCCAATCTCCCATCTCGCACATTAGAGCCAAATGATCCCTTGAGTTCGTGCTATGTCGGCTGCCCACCGGCGCAAGGCATTCTCTCTCTCTTGCTTGGTTCGCTGGTACTGATGCTCCACGCAATAGTTGCTATCTATGAGACTGGCTGCCTTAATCCTAAGGCTGTTGAAGGGAGACTCAAGGTCCTTTAACCGGGCTACGTACCGGCGCTTTCCTTCCTCTACTCCATGGCATCGCCCCTCATTCATCTTATCTATGTCGGCATCATCCTCAAGCAAGATCTCAAGACTGTTCTCGTCCTCCGGTGGTATGATCGGCTCGGGAAGGTTGGCACCCCCGGGTTTAGCCATGAGGGCTTTGTCTTTCGACTTGCCGGTTAGGAACTTTACCATCTGAGCAAAGGCTACGCCCGGCTCCTCATCCTCGGAGTCATCGCTATCATTCCCCCCTTGTGAGCCTTTTGCTGCCTCGCCCTTCTCCTTTCGGCTTTTGTCCGGGCACTTGCTCAACTTGTGCTTGCCCCCGCACAATCGGCACTTCTTGCTGCACTTCCCGGCGATGTGCCACTTTTCAAAGCACTTAAAACACTTTGGCCCCTTGCTCTTCTCGCTCTTCTTGCTTTTCTCCCCCTTGGGGGTGTCTGCCGGTTTGGGAGGGGTCTTCTTGGCTTTAGTGGGGTCATGCTCAACCTACATTTGTCGGCCCATCTACACTCCCCCTGTTTGTCCCACAAGAAACACACCCCTCTCACCTTCCCTCCAACCAGGAGGTAGCGGCAGGAGGCCCCACGAGTGCATTTGCCTTCCTTGCTGAAGAGCCAGCACTCGTCCTTGGGTTTCCCTTTTCCGGCCTTGCGAGCTGCCAAACCTTTCTCTGTGGAACTAGTTACTTCGGCCCGGTCAAACTTCTTTTCTAACTCCAGGGCACGATCTTGCACAAACCTCCACCAGGAGGCAAAGTCCCACTTGAACTGCTTACGGTTCAGTTCAGCCATTTCAACCCAGACTTGCCAAGCTTTCTTCACCCTAGAGTCAGATTGCTTTGGGCCCACTAACGCATCCTTCACTATTTGCTGCATCCGGTCATCGGTTGGGGCTTGGCCATAATCAGCCAACCAGTCTCTCCTAGCGTTCAAGTCTACACACTGACCGACGTACTGTTACTTACTCGTAAAGAGGAAGTCATTCAGTTCCTTCACCTTGTCCTGAACATCAGAGGGGTCGGCTTTCTGGTACCGGGCTAGCAGTCTGTCCCACAGTGCTTTAGGGTTTTGGCCAAAGGTCAGTTTCTCCGGATCAGCAAAGTCACGCACTAGACTTTCGCCTCACCACCGAGCATGTCATAGATGATATTGAACACCCTCTCTTTTTGCTTGCTCATCTCAGCAAGTACACTAGCGTCATAGGCTATCACCTGTCGTGTCAGTGCGCCAGCACGATCAGCACCCCCTAGTGGGGTTTTGACCTTAGAGGGGTCCGTCTGTCCTCGGGAGGCCCCACTCTTGCTGTCGCCCTCTAAGTCTGAGCCCTTGTCAGTTGACAGCCTAGGTTTGTCCGTGCTAGCATACCCACTAGAGTAGAGGTCAGAGGTGTGCCGGTCTTCATCTTCCTCCTCCTCCTCCTCCTTTCCTTCTTCAGTCTCAATGGTTGGTTTATCTTTCGGACGGCAAAAAACCGATTTGTAACGCTTGACTGGGGTTTCTTTGTCTTCCTCCACCCCTAACGCCTCCTCAAGGTTTGGAGCTTCCGGTTTGGGGTTGGGCATAGGCCACAGGCGAGTAGAACCCTTGGCTTTGTCCTCGAAGTATTCCTTTACTACTTCTTCGTCCAAGTCAGCCCAATCATTCCACTCTGCTACCTCTTCCCAAGCTAGGATAAAGGGGGGCACCTCCCTACCCTTAAGCTGTATCCCTAATACATTTTCGCGATGTACATATTGTTTGTGGGCGTCAGCACCCTGCAGCACTTCCTTAGGGGCCTTAGCATTACAGCTTTGCACTACCTGCCTATGCAATAGGATCCATGCCTCTTTGCAGGTGAACGTAATCTTATTGTCTGTCTTACTCGTAGTCATTTCTAACCACAGTCAGTCTCGAACAGACACACGCTTCATACACACACACACTTACACACAGCACACAGCTATGCTCTCTATTTGCCAAATAGAGATAGGGTCACGCTATGCTTACGCTGTTCTGATGGCACAGACACAGACAAGCAACCACACACACACCCACACAGAGGGAACACAACAGAGGCCACGAGCAGACTCACTCACACACTACACAGAATAGTGTTTTGCTTGTCCACACCAACCTTTACTCTCTCTCTCTCTCTTCAACCACGTGTGTTACCACTGACTCTATCGCTCATGTAATGCCCCCAACGATAGCTCGTAAAAAGTCGGTAATACAACCAAACACAGTCCTCAAGAATGAGAATGATGTCTCGTTGTATTAGCTCAGTGAAGCCAAAAAGGAAAACGGCAACAGACCAGGAATAAAATGGCATCAGGTCCAATCCGGACAAATAATACTGAAAAACAAGCTGGTGCACCTGTCACCAGGAAAAGGTATTTTTTACCGGCTATCCGGGGGGTGATGCCTACACTCAAACTACACTGATGCTACCTCAGCTACCACCTATGATAGCTTTCCACCTACTAGCAGCTCTATCTGCAAAGTCAGTTTTTAAACCTACCTAGGTTTGTAGTTGTTTTGGTACAACAACCTAAACACTCACCTTTCGCTCCTCCCCTCGTGTCCTATGCACGGTTCTTCAGAGCTCACGCCCTCACCACACCTCTCTCTCACTCCTCACACAGGCACAACAGCGACACAAGAAGTAGATGCAATGATGCAGTACGAATGCGACAATAACTTTGCAAGGTAAGCTGTTGTGTCCGTGGGCCAGGGGTGCTCAATCCCCCAGTTACCACTGCAAACTCACAACTGGCCGCTACTGCTCAACAATAACTTTGTCATGTAGGTTGTTGTGTCCCGTGGGCTAGGGGTGCTCAATCCCGCCAGTTACCACGGCAAACTCACAACTGACATACTACTTTGTACTCTGGCTTGGAAACTTGTGTCCGTGGTAGTGGGTGCTCAATCTCAACTGACACCACGTCCGACACAACTGGCCACGTCACCGAGCTGACCAAAGCACAACACCCTTTAGGAGGCTCACCCTCCCGCACTGCGCGCTGTACGCTTCGGTGTCTTGCTCTCTGTCCTGTCCCCCACCTTGCCCTTGCACTGCACACCAGCAAAGCAGAGCGTGTGTAGTGTCTACAGTGATCAGCTGTAGCCACACAATTTGAAAATACGTACTTTTCTGTAATGTGGTCACTTAAGGTGGACCCCTCACCCCTTTAACGAAGGTTCTCCTCTGCGATCAGTTGCACAGGTCACGCTCCAAGGCTCATAACCAGTTGGGAGAAAACCCTCGCGACTTCTGCAAACGGCGACAGGAACTCGGGGCCCCCCTCCTACCTGCCAACTGCTTCCCACGTAAAGAATTTAACAATACTGAACAATTCCCGCCAGTCTAACTGACGACGTCACACAAAAGATGTAACTCCAGAAAATGACACACGAAACTGCCTGATATAAGCAATAATGTCAATCATAAAAAGCTAGTGCCACCAGTATCAGAAAAGGTACTCTAAATGACTGTATTAATAACTAATAAAACTACTAACCGTAACGAATAAGGCTAACGTATAAAATAGCAATATGGACATAGCTGAGGAGGAAGGATCTAATTAATTGTCCAATATAGTTTTTATTAAGAGTTCGTTGTATCTGCCAACTTGAAGAGTTGTAATACAAACTCACAAAAAAAAAAAAAAAAAAAATTCAGATACTGAATAAGGCTTTTCCGATGTGTACTTTGCCGGTTCTAGGGACGGAGAAAGTGGCTTTGCTTTTTTTACAGTAAGCAAGGTTTAATGTTTTTTTTTTTTTTTTTTTTTCCTCATGCACATTCAACTTTGTCTTTTTTCATACTCATTCAACTTTGTCAGGAGAAAGTAGAGTGTGAGGCCCGGTCAGTCAACAGTGATTTGCATTTCAATTCAAGTCTATTCGAGTGTGGTTCTGGGTTCCATCTTGGAGGTGTGAGCGATTGTAGAGCTGTTGTAACACATGGTTGCATCGCAGTCAGATTTCATAGGTGTGAGCATCTTTTGGTAAGGACTTATGTACTATCTCGACCAGTATCGTGGATCTTCTCGTGACAACGTAATCTCGCTTTGGTGCTTTGGATCGCTGGCCGACGAGGCATTTAGAAAGTGAATCGCAAATTTATTTCTCGAACATAGCACAAGGAATTCCTCTGCAGAAAAGTGTCCAGTGATCAGATTCAGGTCAATAACCCCTTTACAGCTTAGCCCATGGAGCACATAGGCTCTAATGCAGGCTACAGGTGCTAAATCTATATATCAAAATGTGGTTGCGCAAAAAAAAGGGCTTCTTCGGTCGTCATGGAGCAAAATAAATCATGACTTTTGCTTCTCAAGGCGTGGGCAGTCATCCTTCCAATGCAGGTTGCTGCCGCAGTGTGAGCACTTGAAGCCGTAGCCATTGGTAACTAACAGCAAATCAAGAATCATCGGCACTTGGACTTGGATTGTGGTAGAAAGAGGAGACTTACGCAATGCCATGAACGCTGGAGTCGTTTGATCAACACACGACAGGATCTGCTTCTGCGACTGGCCTGGAAAAAGACAAACATTAATTTGATGCCTTTATTTATATGCAAGGTTGGTGCTAGTGGATCGCTGCCTTTGCCATGCAACTTGCTGCCACTTGCTGTGCAGTGTAGATTGCCTTCCTGTGCGGGTATTCAAACTGAAAATGCACCCAAACAGAAACAACAGACAGGAGATGCTTTCGTTTCTCACATAAATATCACTTATGGCTACTGCTCTGGCACTCTTGATGAGATCAAGTGCAGCTCTTCTGCTCTTTTCGTCTACGGCAGTTGTCTGAGTGTTTTTGCACAGCACATAGAGCAAGTTCCAACCTTGGCACTCGGGCTAGAAAGAATTTTTAAGGAAAAACACGGTTAAAAAATGAGCGGCAAGTTTCAATGCGATAGGGCTGACTAAATTGCCTGTGCGACAGCCCTCGATCACCTCACAGACCACATCTCTAGCACGAATAATCTCTGGTCGTGCTCTACGTCCTTTGTACCCTACCCTTGCCCAGGTATCGTTTGGTATAAAGTTTGACGTGCCGTTGCGCTTGACAAAGGAAGAAAATTCCCATGCGGCTCACCGAAATGCGAAGAGGTCACATGGCCATCCCCCCCCCCCCCCCCTTTTTTTTTTTTTTTTTTTTTTTTTTTTCAAATATATGTAATTAATATTTGCGAAGTGGTATCAAACACACCAGACCCTGGTATCAAACACACCAGACTGCCCCTGAGCCAATTTTCCTCCGTGTAGGATGTATCTTACAATAAAAGTAATAAATGCATTGTTTATTTTTGTTGCAACAACACAACAACAACAACAACAGAGTACTCAACAGCAACATGTACAGTAGCAGTGCTAGCAATTCTGTTGTTCTTGTTTGTTGTTAGACTGTTGTTGATGATTTTTGAAGATAGTTAAAAGATAGATAGAGATAGATAGATAGATAGATAGATAGATAGATAGATAGATAGAAAGATAGATAGATATATAGATATATAGATAGATAGATTGATAGATAGATAGATATTATATGTATATATATATATATTATTACATATATATATATATAAATGTATATATATATATATTTATACATATTATAATATATATTATATATATATTATATAATAGAGAGAGAGACAGACAGACAGATAGATAGATAGATACATAGATACATAGATACATAGTTACATAGATAGATAGATAGATAGATAGGTAGATAGGTAGATAGGTAGGTAAGTAGGTAGGTAGATAGATAGATCGATAGATAGGTAGGTAGATAGGTAGATGGATAGATGGATGGGTAAGTAGGTAGATAGATAGATAGATAGGTAGGTAGATAGGTAGATAGATAGATAGGTAGGTAGACAGGTAGGTAGATAGATAGCTGGGTAGATAGATAGCTAGATAGATAGATAGATAGATAGATAGATAGATATAGATAGATGGATAGATGGATGGTTGGATGGATGGATGGATAGATAGATAGATAGATATAGATAGATAGATATAGATAGATAGATAGATGGATAAGATAGATATTAGATATATTAGATGGATGGATGGATGGTTGGATTATTATTATTATTATTATTATTATTATTATTATTATTCAGCCCAATGGCCTCAAGGCGTTAAACTGTGACGCCAACTCATAACCCTTTGGTGGTAGATGCTGGGGAGGAGGGTCGTTGCGCGCGTAAAAGATCTTAAACTCCGCATATGCTGGTTGATAGCCCAGGACCCAGCAGACACCAGATTGTTATGGGTGGGGTTTCGAGGCAGCTCTAGCAACCGCGCTTGGTGTATGCACTTGCACATTCGGTGACGTCTTGCAAGAGGTTGCTGGGACTGCGGAATAACCTCGGCTTAGTGCAGTCTTGCCCTCAGGAGCTCCATCGGTGGCCCCGATCATCAGGCGAGAGACTGACACGGGGGGGTGGAGGACCTCGAACAAGGGTATTGGAGGCTTATGTCCGTTGAGGATATGCCATTAGCTGCATCAGTACGCCTCAGATATAGTATTATTATTATTTTAAGAGAGAGAGAGAGAGAGATGGAGAGAGAGAGAGACACAGACAGACACAGACACAGACAGAGAGAGACACACACAACGAAAGACCGGGGGGGGGGGGGGGCGCCGACAAGAAAGGGGAACGTTGTAGGAAGAAGATGAATGAAAATAAGATAGGCTATACACGATAAAATCTGTAGTTTGGAGGCGAATCCATACATACGTATTTAACGTTTGTGCAGTCGGTGTTTCCAATGGAAATAACAATTACGGATTCAAGTGCACCATGTGTGGCAGCAACTTGCATTATGTGGACGCCTGCCCAAGATTACATCACCGTGTCCAGCTTGATGAAGACTTTGGCTTCGATTGATAGAGGTCACATGGTCAGACCAGGACAAACATCCAAGATACTCCACATAGGAGTACCAGTATTTCACACGCACACACACACACACCACAGCACACACAACGCACACAACACAAACATACATACACACACAGACAGTCACAGCAACAGAGAGAGAGAGAGAGAGGGGGGGGGGGGGGGGGGGGATGGCGAGAGACAGAAAGACATACACTCACATCCTTTGGCGTTGGGTGCTGTCAGGTCTGACAGTCTGCAAGATTACAAAAAGCGCGCTTTGGCTCCCCCAGACTTGATCTTTGATCGGTTGAATCACCTCAAGTCACCGGGCCTGCATTGACCAGCACTCAATGGGCTACCAGTTCAAACAAAAGAAACCATCGCTTTTTGTTGCAACCCGCAACTACTCGCTTGCTCGATCGCCTTGCAGAATATGAAAGTGTGCAGTAATTTGACTGTAGAACTCTGTCAGAAATTTTAATGTGAAACCGTAATGATTTAATATAATTTCTTAATATAAAAACTTTTTTTTAACGCACCGTTGCTGTATTATTAATAGTAAGTATTGCTACCATTTATCTTTGTACCTCCTTTTACTAAGCGAGGCTAATGCAATTTATTATTATTAATAGATATATATTAATATATTAATATTGAACACGTCACTAAGCCACAAACCCGAACCGCTAACTGTAAACAGCTTTGAATTTTCCGTTACCTTAATTAAGAAGTGTTGGACCGGTTACCTGGTCTGGAGTTTAATGTTAGAACAGTAAAAATGTAAAAATGTAAAAGAATTTTGAAATTTACAGCATGCAAGATCTCATGCAGTGAAACCATTATGCAAAAACCAGTGCACAACTGAACGGGGGGGGGGGCGGGGGGGTTGAGGATTGCGAGACTCACACACAGAAATACACACACACTCACTCACTCACTCAGTGTGTGTGTGTGTGTGAGAGAGAGAGAGAGAGAGAGAGAGAGAGAGAGAGAGAGAATGAGTGAGAGAATGAGTGAGAGAGCGAGTGAGAGAGAGAGAGAAAGAGAAAGAGAAAGAGAAAGAGAGAGAGAGAGAGAGAGAGAGAGAGAGAGAGAGTGAGAGAGAGAGACAGAGAGTGAGAGAGAGAGAGAGAGAGAGCGAGTGTGTGTGTGAGAGAAAGAGAAAAAAAGAGCGAGAGAGAGAGAGTGTGTGTGTGAGAGAGAAAGAGAGAGCGCGAGTGTGTGTGTATGTGTGTGTGTGTTTGAAAGAGAGAGAGAGAGACAGGAGAGAGAGAGAGAGGAGAGAGAGGAGAGAGAGAGAGAGAGAGAGAGAGAGAGAAAGAGAAAGCAACAACAACAGCAACAACAGCAACAATAAAAACAAAAACAAAACAACAACAAAAGCAAAAACATAAACAAAAATAGGAGAGAGAGAGAGAGAGAGAGAGAGAGAGAGAGAGAGAGAGAGATCGAGAGATGAGAGAGAGAGAGAGAGATCGAGAGAGAAGAGAGAGAGTATATATGTTTTTAATAATATATATAGAGCGAGAAAGAGGAGAGAGAGAGAGAGAGAGAGAGATCGATCAAGAGTGTTTGTGTGTGTGTGTGTGTGTGTGAGAGAGAGAGAGAGAGAGAGAGAGAGAGAGAGAGAGAAAGAGAGAGAGAGAGAGAGAGAGAGAGAGAGAGGGAGAGGGAGAGAGGGAGGGAGAGAGAGAGACACACACAGATTCCTTTATTTCAATTTAGATTCTAAGGCCCGTTCTATGCGGGTTCTATTTCAGGCTAAATTAGCCCAAAATGGGCTAATCGAGCCGTTACGCCACCAGGTGTACCGGCCCCCGGACCCCGTGACGTGACCGACCACGGATGGCGAGAAGTTGCGCGCAGGCGGCCGGCCCGCCGCGCGCCAACGGAACTTCATGATGGCGGGCTAACTCGCCCAACGCGAAGCGGAACAGGCGCAAGCGTTAAAGAGATAAACCCGACCGAAACAGAGGGAAGGAAAGAAAGAAAAAAAACGAAGACGAGGAGCGAAGGGGCTGCAGGCAGCTGTCTGGAAATCGAATCCACGACTGGGGCGGCCGGCCCACACACGACGGGACCGTTAACAGGGTACACCCCGACAAAGTCTCGAATAGTAGTGCCGGCGCGGGGATAGTAGTTGATAGTAGTCGGACTCGGAGACGTGATGTCCTCCCTTTCCAATGGAGCAAGTGGCACCACAGTCCCACCTTGGGCTTCGTGCATTTCCACGCAAATTTCGGTTTATCACTGGGCTAATTCAATCAGCTATGGCCCCAAAAAAATCAACCCGCCGCATAGAACTAGTAGAACGGGCCTAATGATTTCTGAGGTTCTGGCAAAATCCCGGAGAAAATTGACGGGGTTATGAGACTAGTGAGAGATGTTGAAAGAGGCGTACGCGTACGGTACCGGTGTTGATCATGAACTTCTCAATATAATATTTTTCACAATATTAATATCCCGAAATTCTGTTGCATAATTGGTAGCTATAGATATAGATAGATAGATAGATAGATAGATAGATAGATAGATAGATAGATAGATAGATATAGATAGATAGATAGATAGATAGATAGATAGATAGATAGATAGATAGATAGAGAGATAAATAGATAGATAGATAGATAGATAGATAGATAGATAGATAGATACTAGAGATAGACAGATAGATAGATAGATAGATAGATAGATAGATAGATAGATAGATAGATCTAGGTAGATAGATAGATAGACTAGATAGCTATCGATAGATAGATAGATAGATAGATAGATAGATAGATAGATAGATAGATAGATAGATAGATAGATAGATAGATAGGTAGATAGGTAGATAGGTAGGATGGGATAGGATAGGATAGGATAGGATAGGTACGTAGGTAGGTAGGTAGGTAGGTAGAGAGAAGGAAGGTCTGTAGCTAGGTAGAGAGAAGGCGTGTGTGTGTATGTGTGTGAGATAGATAGATATTAATAGATAGAAAGATAGATAGATATATAGATAGATAGATAGATAGATAGATAGATAGATAGATGGGTAGGTAGGTAGGTAGGTAAGTAGGTAGGTAGACAGACAGACAGACAGATACTAGATAGATAGATAGATAGATAGATAGATAGATAGATAGATAGATAGATAGATAGATAGATAGATAGATAGATAGAATAGGATAGGATAGGATAGGATAGGATAGGATTGGATAGGATTGGATAGGATAGGATTTGACGACATCTTCATTTATTCGAATACGGAAGCAGAACATCTGGCACATGTGTCGGATATACTGCGACGCCTAGAAGCCTTCGGCCTAAGGTTGAACCTAGAGAAGTGTTCGTTCGCTAAGGACCACATCGACTATCTAGGGTACAGGGTGAAGGATGGGGTCATTGTGTTGAAGCCGGAGAAGCGGGACGCTATACGTTCCCTTCCACGCCGAAACACACGCACAGCGTTGCACTCCTTCCTCTGTATGGCACAGGTGTACTCAGAATTCATTCCGAACTTCCTGGATTTTGTAAAGCCATTACAGGACTTCTGCCTGCACGGCGACCCGGACGGCGAATGGCTGCCACAGGCTGCGGAAATATACACAAAGCTGAAGGAGGCGTTGACACGAGACCCCCTCACAGAGGGAGGATCGGTCTTGGTTCTCCCCGAGTTTGAGAAGCGTTTTGTTGTGGCAACCGACGCGTCAAAATACGCGGTCGGGGCAGTCTTGCAACAATACGACTCTGAACACAAACAGCTAAAACCCATCATGTTCGTCAGCAAGAAGTTGACGCCTGAACAGGTCAACTATTGCACCAGGGAACGCGAATCGAAGCGTTGGCGATAGTTTGGGCGTTCAGCAGGCTGAGGGAGTACCTATGGTGCTCCGAACATCTTGGTTCAAACAGGCCATGCTAAAATCAGATGGCTCATGGACCGGGAACATACGGGACGACTAGCTCGATGGCAGTCGGAGCTAGCCCTGTATGACTTCACCATCGAGTACATTAAAGGCAAAGACAACACGGTTCCAGATAGCCTATCGCGGATGCCTCGGGTGAAAGGCTCCGTAGGCGATGGCTTAGATCGTTTTGCCTTAGACACTCCGACGGCCTGCCTAGTCGGCTGGACTGCCGATGACGACTGGACGGCCACGGAGCACACAGTAGACTTCAAAGACACGTTGCCGGCGGGGATGGCATACATTTCCACCAACGCACACAGTTGGAAACCGGGATACAAGCCCGACGCTCAGGCCGAACTGTTGGACCAGCTGCAATCCATATGTCACGTATGCAGCGCGCAACATGAGGCTGAGGACTGGCAAGGGTCCTGCTGGAGGAAATCGACACACAGTCGGACACCCTCAGCGAGGGCGACCTGAAGCCGGGTCAGATTCATGAACATGAACACTGCGTTAACACATTTTTCACGATAAGGCACAGTCGTTCTGGGTACCCCTGCATGTTCACCCTACAAGGTCGGCGATTATCGCGGCCGCCGAACAAACGCAACGAACAGGGGGACCTATAAGCCTAGTCACCAGAGCCCTTCAGTTGGACGACTTGGATATGACCATGGCAAGCCCCGCGGTGTTTGGTCAGTTTGCAAAGAGCTCTAAGGAATGGGGCCCCTTCATTGCTCACGCCATTGATACCCTTAAACACCCTGAAACTCGAGAAATAAGAGCCCATAAGAAGACTATGACCTGGCACGACGACCTACTGTGGTATAAGGGGGCCGGCAGCAAGTGGGAAAAGACGCAGTCGAAGTGGACACTTTGGGTTCCACTACAGTTACGACAGGCGATCTTGATAGCCACACACCGATCCGCTCTCAACTCACACACGGGAAGGGATAAGATGTCATGGTTCATGTCGCGCAGGTTCTGGGCATGGTATGCAGAAATCCATCGCCGACATAGTCGACGCATGTGAACACTGCAAGCAAACCAAAACACCACACAACAATGCTCAGAAAGGCCTCTATGGGGAATACAAGCTTGTTGAGAACTTGTTTGAAACAATACACGTTGACTACGTAGGACCACTACCACGATCGGAAATCCACAACTATCGGTACATCCTTACGGCGATAGACCGCTTTTCGAACTATGTGTTCGCGGTGCCGGTTAAGGAAAAGGATGCGGAATCGACGACGTGCGAGGCTCTGGTCGACCATGTCTTCCGATTTACCGGGGTACCGAAGAACGTGTACAGCGACCGGGGATCGGAGTTCACGAACGATCTCCCCGCTCGACTGTCCACAGTGTGGGGTTTTAAGTGGAAATACGTAACGGCATATTCGCCAGAGAGCAACGGCAAGATTGAGAGGGTCCACAGGCCACTCAAAGCCGCGCTCCAGCAATATTGTCGCGATAATCAGCGCATATGGCACAAGGTCCTACCATCCTTTGTGTGTTCCATGAACAACACCGCATCGAGGGCATTGGGCGGAAAGGCTACAGGCGCTTCCCAACCTCCTAGTATAAGGACAACACTTGAGAATTCCGGAGGAGTTGGTGTTACCGAACCTCCCGGAAGGGGGTTTCTTAGAGCACGATGAGCTCATAGCCTGTCGCCTACGAGTCATGGCAGAAGCCAGACACTATGTCATGAAGGCACGAGAGGCCGAAGAGGCTCACAACCGTAACCAGGGTCCAACAAGCGCCGATCAAAGTCAAGTATGAGTCGGGGGGAATACCATGCGGCGGACTTAGTCTTTCTGTATGTACCCCAGGTACCCAATTTGGTAAGTGTCAAACTCTTTCCGATGTGGCAGGGCCCATACCCTGTGGTAGAACAGGTAGGGGCTTTGACTTACCGAATACAAAAAAAGGGAAAGACGCTGGCCGTGCACGTACGGCGGTTGATGCAATTTAACCCCATGCTAGATCGTAATGAAACGATAACGGAAGCTGTGCAAAAGCTATAATACAGTTTACGGGTCCCGCTCAAGCGCCGAGACAAGACGGCCGAGGCGAAGGAAAGCCCAGATCAACCCGTATCGGCAGCAGCCGAAGGGAACGATCCGAGCAATGACGAAGCCAAAGAGGTTGAGGCTGACCACGCCGATGCTTCCGAGGGGGACGTTATTGCACCGCGATCGGCCAACCACCTGCAATCGGAACAGGAGGAGAAGGTCGAACCGGTGCTGAGACATCCATCAGCTGACTCAAAGCTGAGGTCGGCCGACGACGTGAAGACCATACACTGGCACGTCGGAAAGATATACCTTCTTCGGCCACCGGAGGCACATGTCGGGGACGACTGCCTAAACCATTTCTTCCTCATGAAAGTGAGGGAATGGGAACCGCAGACTCGGGTTACGCGCGCAAGTAAGGCGATCAAGGCCGAGCCGCCAGTACTGCAGTTTTATCGATCACACCAGGACCTAGACGAGCCGGAATCCCGGACCTTTTATCCGGTATTTCGCAACTCCAACGAAGTCGAAACGTTCTGGAAAGGTATCACGGACAAGTCCGAAGGCTACATGCCCTGGCAGATACAGGCGTGGCCTAGGATAGTGTTAGACTACCCATTCGATCTACAGCACGGTCGAACCCCCCTACGGGTGTGGGATGAGATAGCAGCCGAGTGCATAGCGACCCATCTCATCGGGGCACCACCACCAGGCAAAAACGAAAAGGCCAAACTGGGGCAGGCGAAGAAACGCAAAACGGCCTCGCCTAGCATGCCGTGCGACGCCTCACTAACATAGCTAACAGGTAGTATGCGAGATCCAAAGACCAATACTGGGTAATAACAGTAAGAAACTAACCACAAGAAAGGGACACGGCTTTGGATCCCACATCTGTTAAAATACTACCTAAGTCCATTCTTCTTAGAGATAGCAAGGGAGAGCTTAACATGACATGATATACGGGAAAAGACCCTGCCTTATAATTACCCACCGTGAGGTGCGACGGCCCCGAAGGTATCTTGACGGGCTAGTAGTTGGTGTTCCACCAGGTGTCGGAATAGCCTCCGGCTAACTACGTTAACGCGCAGCAATGCCCGTTGACGTGGTTGGCATTGCACATCATATCCACCTCCTCTCGAGTTGCATATGCATACCCGCCTCCCGCGGCAATGGCATGAGTGGTATATGATAAGTTATTCTCCACAGAGTGTCTTAGATATTATGCTCGCTCTTGTTTGCTCTTTGTTTGGGTGGAGGGCTCTATGGAACCCAACGGCCCTATATAAATAAGCATATCTATACCACTAATAAATATAACATGTCCCTATATACCGCCGCAAATCGCGCAACAAGGCGATGGCGTAACTCGCGGACAGCAAAGATGACCGGGACACGGGTGCACCCGCGTTGTCAAGCTGTTGACCTGCGTCCGAAACGAGCAGAAAGTCTAACACCGACACACGAACAACACACACACCGCATATTGCTCGTTGTGCTTGGGCTGACATACATACATATATATAGACTCACGGGTATATACGTGATATATGCACCTGCCGGTGTATGTTCGACCCTGGACATCTGGTGGAGCAGTATTTGGGATTTCTCCTAGCTTGCGTGGCTTCGATCCTGGTGATACTTATAGTACACCTAGGATTACTGTCAGGCGATCGCGGGTGAGGGACAACGGCTTCCCCCTCCTGGGCCATGCGCGGAACACTCCGGTAGGAACGACCCCGGCGACCAGCCCGGTGGCGGACCAACATTGGGAAACGGGGCAACGGGGCGAATTCGAACCACCTGGAAGGAACTTCAGGTGCGGACCCACACACAACACACCAGAGGGGACACCCCACACAGCAATGACAACTCCGAACAGTGGTGCATACGACCACAACAACAAGAGTGCACAGGGAAACAAAACCCTGGAACTCGAACCTCAAGGTCCTAACATACCGCTCACACCCAACCGACACTCAGGTGGCACAACTCCAGTTAGTGTTGTGACCACACCGGCATCTCCACGAAGAGATACGGAGGTCGAGTCGGAGATGGTGACGACCCCTGTGAAGTCATCGGCTGACAAGGGGGAGGAACCGACTGAGGATACACTTTCATCTCCACCGACGGATGAGGACGTCAATCCCGAAGGGCTGAAGACCCCTAGACACACGGAATACGCGTGGGATGAGGACGAAGAGGAGAATCTATACCTGCCTTCTAGCCCAACTAAGCAGGAGCGCAGGGAGGAACTCCGCTTACAATACTGGAGAAAGGTCGGGGGCGAAGATAGACTCAAGCCCGACAAATATAGTGAAGGACTGAACCCGCATGAACAGAAACTGCCTAATGACCCGCCGCACGTCAGGGACCTGGCGTATCAGCATCACCGCTGCCCGCCGCCTGAACCGACTGCGCACTGGGGCCGAGACGAAGTCTTCACTGCATACCTCCATGCTTCCGATAATATATTCGGAGTGCATGGGCCGATCGACCGACCGATCTATGTCTTTTCGGAACGTGGCCCGGTACCACTGCGGTCATATAGAAGTGTGGCACTTGGCGTGCTCAGGCCCTACCGCATCGACACGGACACGATGTTGAGAGGTATTACACTTGCTACAGCTCCCAGAACGGGAAAGGGAGGAATACGAGAAACCGGTGCGATACGCATACGACCCGATGACGCGTAGAATATACCGAATCCACCTTATCCTGATATCACGGATGCGGAGCGCAGGTTAAGGCTGCAATGCCCGGCGATCGCGCACACAACTAACTTCAGAATGTACCCGTGCAGACCATCTCAGGAACCGTATCGGATGCGGTTGGTGTGTAATCAGTTTAATTGGGTCCCAGACCCGCACTTGTTTGAGGAAACCCTCGCAAGGTTAATCTACCACCACCTCCACCACCTGCGGTGGATGAACGGGGCTTTCCGACATCAAATCCGTCCGCGAGGTACATTCCCACGGAGAAGGATAATGTCGTACGAGTGCAGTGTGAGGGTATGAAACGACACGGAGGGGTATACCCGAGATGCTCCCGGACATGGCACCTCACAGAAAGAGCGTACATGTCGCCGGAGCGATATGGGCCCTACCGATGCCCGGATCACGCATACAACGCACAATTGCAGGCCAGCGTGACACCAACGCCGGTCTACAACCCGAATTTGGCTACGTGGCCAGCACGCCAGAACCCGATACCGGGCATTGCCCCGTACATGCGTGTGGCCGCGGACTTCACTGAGAAACTTACAAAACACCTGTTCGAGCAAGTCAAGTCGCTGCCGGGATGGGTGGGATTGACTGACCATCAGCGAGCGCACACCCTTCGATACTACGGTGTCTGGAAAGTGCCTAGACAGCTGCTTGAGCCATATAAGCTCCGACTGTTGCAGTGGTCGCAGGAGCATATCAATGCTTACTACAGACTGCTCGACATGTCAGATATCCCACTGCCGGAGGTTATGGCGTACAGAGCCTACTACCTTCGGGACAGACATGATAACCCCTGGGACCTGGGGGTTGAGAAGAATGTACTCGCGCATTATAGGAAGGTTTTAGGCATACCCACGCCTCATTTGCC
The DNA here is from genome assembly GCA_019918135.1 of Paulinella micropora. Taxonomy (NCBI): domain Eukaryota; phylum Cercozoa; class Imbricatea; order Euglyphida; family Paulinellidae; genus Paulinella; species Paulinella micropora. Next base: position 277,757 of record WBZZ01003282.1, read on the forward strand.
TCCTTTATAGGCCGCGGGGCATACGACACCGAATAGCTGCGCGTTTCCGAGGTGCGGCTCGGTTGCGACAGCAGTATTACATACGGTTCCAGAGGGAGCACCGACTCTCGTGGCTGCTTGCAATCCACCTGCAGTTGAAGAGGAGCGGCGACCCAGAGACATCCCGCATCGCCAATCGGTTGGTCGACCCTGACGAGAACGTACCCAACACGTACCGGGCCCGAATACAAGGCTTCGACGAATGGGGTAGACGGCTCAGGGCACAAGACAAACTCGGTTGGGACAGAATTATTCAGAATGATGAGTTCCGATGGCACAGGCGGACTCAGGAATTGGACTATATCACTATGGGCATGAGTGGCCGTACTGGAGACAACAGTACGAATACCAGCTGGGGGAATCATCAGAGACCTCTACCCAGGCATGGGATATACCGCGTCACAGTATTCGGTAGTCGGCCAGGAATTGCCTTGGTCGGAGGCGAAGGAATGGAAGGCACGCCTGGACCATGAAATCGACATACCAGCGGAGGATCAACCCGCCTGGAGGTGGCAACCACCATCTCCATCTAGCGAAGAGGAGTTCATGGACTACCTGGAGCACGAATGCTCCGACAACTAAGCATAGACGCGTTTTGAGACCCAGATCAGTGGGTTGTACATATCACTAGACACTTCTACCTTCGCCTCAGCGAAGTAGGCACTTGCCGGGTGGCAACAAGAAAATGTCTGCAGACAACCAAACCAAACAAACAACGCCTAATACGCCAACGGCACCCTTGACACTGGCATAGCGCCCGTTCATTCCAACAATGGACGAGGTTGCCCGAAGGTTCTCTTCCAGATGAGAACTTCTCGGTAATCTCAGGATCACAGATCCTTAGGATGGACCAGAGCTGCTGCATATGCTAGTGACGTTACTTAGATGTTTTTATTGACTCAGATAAAAACTTCTCGGTAATCTCAGGATCACAGATCCTTAGGAGGGACCAGAGCCGCCGCATATGCTTGGGACGTTACTCAGAATTCCTCCTCAACTCAGTTGAGTACTTCTCGGTAATCTCAGGATCACAGAACCTTGCGGTGGACTGGAGATGCTGCACGTGCAGGCCAGGGACACCAGCATCTGGGGGGGTCACAGACCCGGGAAAGCACGGCGGAAGGCCACGGCGGACGGGATGGTACGACAGCAACATGGCCATACCGTTGTACGTCTATGACAGATGGACATAAAAGGGGGGGGAGGAGATAGTTCAAAATTCAAATTCAAATTTGAACTCGAAAATCTTCAAACGCAAATTTGCATTTTGTATGCACATGACGTACAACGGGAATGAAGGGCAGAGCCCAACGGTCACTCGGGTCTATTTAGCTCCATTCCTCGAGGAAAGATGATTAGAGCTATGTAGAGTCGGAACAATAAGGATCCGTAACGGTCACTCGGGTTTACATAGCTGTTTTCTTCTAGGAAGGATGAAAATAGCTATGTAGAGCCGTAACGGTCACTCGGGCTCTATTTAGCTCTTTTCCTTGTGAGAAGATGAACAGAGCTAAATAGAGTTGGACAAGACTACGGCTCACGGGATGATAGTGTGTGCTCAATGGTGTGACTCCCCAGGAGCCGGACATCCATGAGGAAACGGACCCGGAGAGTAAGCTCTCAACCGACGATATTTACCAATCTACCCCTATTAACTACGGTTCCCGTATAAGACGGGGAGGGGGGATTGTAGGCGCAGATAGGTAAATATGCGACCTTTCTTATACCCTATACACAGTGATGTTTAGATGAGCTGTATCTCGTCAAGATATAGTTATATCCGGTTTTATTTATATACTTTTGAGCCGGTTGAAAACGATAATATTGAGATATATAACCGGTACTAATAATATCTTTTAACCGACAAAATCAGTTTGGTTTTCGAGTTTCACCAACCCGATACTATCCGTTTATGACTGTTAACTTCAACCAAAAGACAGCAAGATGCCTCGTAGAGGCATCACCACCAATATGGAAATTCCAAAGGGTTTGCGTGCCCACATTTCGTCACAGATGCCCGCAGGTTCTTGTTCTTGCATAGAAGGTATCATTATCGGGTTATTTTTATCGTTTTTCCCGTTAGCTGAATAAGAAAAACAGATGCTCGGAGGCTAAAGAAAGAAAGAAAGACAGATGCTCCTAGAAAGAAAGAAAGAAAGGAGATGTGCTTTAATGACCCGCAATCTGCGGTGCTGCTAGACCCACAATCAACGATCCATCCTCGATCGAAAGTTGAACCTAAGCCTGCAAAACGAGTACGAAAATTACGTAAATAAACGAAGTGACCACTCAGCTATTTACTGGTATTTCCCCTGCTCATTCAGAGACAGGACTCAATGCAGCCATAGTGTTCTTAATAAGAGTTCGTTGTATCTGCCCACTTGAAGAGTTGCATACAAACTCACAATTCGAATTTTCCTTCCAAGTGGAAACTAAACACACAGAGTTTGGTGTGTTCTGTCGACAGATCGATTTGGAAAGACCCTCTCCTTCAGGAGTGGCTATGTAACAACGTATTAGGACAGAGGTAACCAAAAACACATATGTTTCGACAGATTGTTCACCTGCCGTTGCATTTTTGTGTCCCTTTTCTGCCCTCATACACACTATGCAGTCAACCAACACAGTATGTGTCTGGTTTTGTCGTTTTAGGGTCACCCCCTACTTACAGAGTGGAGAACGCCTCCTCCACTGCACATCGTACCTTCCAGTTACTGTACTGCGTTCTGGTTTACTCCTGGCACGTCTACATGTGGAATCAGTCAAGGCACGACGACCCAGTATCGAAATACAACGAAAGCAAGCGACGTTGTCTGGACCCTACCCCATTCTAGGCTCCCGCACAGACACTCTACGTACCGACAAGAAGTTTCAGGAGGAAGTCAAGGCTGGAAAGACTACTCGCCTCCACACTAACCTATCGCGTACGCAAACGGTGCAATTTATTTGCGATCTACTGACCAGCTATGTAGGCGACGAACGCGACATGCTTCGGAAAAACCACAAGGATAAGGCTACCTGGCTACCACAGGTCCCAAGTGCTCCTCAAGCCAGCCTAGACCTCCTCCGCAATCCCGATTGGACAGACGCTGAAGTCTACACGCAATATCTGGGACCTGCTGGATCGCTGGCTACCGCAGAGAAGCTCTGGAACGACATTGGCAACGTCATCCCCGTAGAAGTTTTCCATAACTACTACCCGGTCACTGCTTCAACTGCTGGTTTGATAGGGTCACTACCGGTTACTACTCCCTTGGGTACAACCACTTGTGCTACACCTGCTGCTGCATCGATTCCAACTGGTCCAACTACTTCGTTGCCCGCTGGAAGCTCTTCTGCGCCATCCTCGGCCCCTACACCAGCTGTGTTGACTCCATCGACTCCGGTTCTGCCCTCAGCTCCAGCATCTACAGTTGCACCAGCACTTCGACCGTCCGTACCCTTCATGCCCCCGATACCCAACATGCCTTACCCGACCCCAGACGCTTCATTTACACGTACTGGACGCCTTGCTCGCGCCGGCTGAAAGGGGAATGTCAGGACCACGCACCAAGCACTTACCCCTAGAACTTCATTTCATTCACCACGCACAGAGAGATAATGAAATTAAATTTGTGAAAGTAGGACAAAGAAACAGATTGCAGACGTATTAACAAAACATGTTCCAAAAGATCAGTTTGAATATCTCATTAGCAAGTTTATGCTAAAACTTGATCCGTAAGTTTATTTCTCAAGTTTGTAAACTCACGTAAATACGCAAATTTCCGCAGAGTCAACTAATGTTGTTCTGTTGTGAGTTTTCTCTCTTTGGAGTGTGCAGGAAGTGTCTTGCACAGGTAGTTGAGCGGCGCATAGAGGCGTCGCATCATGATCCAGTGGATTTGAAAGTCGAGCGCGGAAGCGAGGTGTGTGGATTGCCCCACAATCGATCGTGACGCGGCGAGAGCGGGATGAAGACATCAATCATCGGATCCAGCTTAACATCGCGTATTTTCATTATCAGCTAGTTACGATTGCGGACTTTTATTCAGTTTCGTTACTGCCTCTGCCAGTGAGTTGTCAGTTCTGCTATCAGTTCTATATACTTGCGGATTAAAATGTGTCGATTGAGCGTCGCGACTTCTAACGGAGTCTCTCAGCAAACCGGAGTGCGTTAAGATATTAGGTCCGTGAGTGACCGGGTAATTACCTAATCAACGTAACGACATGAAGAATGAGTAATACCTAACGTAGAAGTGACTCCGTACTCAGGCGGCTCCAATCCAAGGGTAACCGACAGACCGGAACATAAAGTAATGCCATTATATATCGGGTGTGCCGGTATAAGCTGTGGACTCCAAATGTACTATCCCCAACGATAGCTCAATGGAAGAGTAAGTCGGTAATATAACCAAACACAATCCTCAAAAAGAGAATGATGTCTCGTTGTATATATTAGCTCAGTGACGCAAAGACAAAAAGGCGCCAAAAGACCAGGATAAAATTGGGATTTCAGACGTGTCCGGCCAGGCGAAATCTACAAGTTTTTATCTGATAATTAATTTGGGGGATGTCCACAACGACCACAATATTTTATTAATAATATTCATGAAATTTTCGCGAAATTTTTTGATAAAGTTACGGGCCAAAACTTCAGTTGAAAACGGTCAGCCAAAAATTCAAATTTTGGATGGTGAGTGCGACTATCCATCCTCTTAGAGCTTGT
>WBZZ01003282.1:285000-330000 GCA_019918135.1 Paulinella micropora
ACGCATACTACACATGGCGATTACCCACAGCACACTTCACATTCCACTGCAATCCAATCCAATCCAATCCAATCTAATCCAATCCCATTCCCATCCCATCCCATCCCATCCAATCCAATCCAATACAATGTAATGTAATGTAATGTAATTCAATGAAATGCTATGAACTAACACAACATAACATAACCTAACCTAACCTAACATAACCTAACATAACATAACATAACATAACATATACATAACGCAACATAAACATAGACATAAATAAACATAAACATAAACATAAACATAAGCACAAGCACAAGCAAGCATACGCACAAGCATAAGCATACACATAAGCATACACATAAGCATACACATGTGTACATACACATACACATACACATACACATACACATACACATACACATACACAAGCATAAGCATACGCACAAGCATAAGCATACACATAAGCATACACATAAGCATACACATGTGTACATACACATACACATACACATACACATACACATACACATACACATACACATACACATACACATGCACAAGCATAAGCATACGCACAAGCATAAGCATACACATAAGCATACACATAAGCATACACATGTGTACATACACATACACATACACATACACATGCACATGCACAAGCATACGCACAAGCATAAGCATACACATAAGCATACACATAAGCATACACATGTGTACATACACATACACATACACATACACATACATATACACATACACACACATGCACATGCACATGCACATACACATACACATTAGCATAATATAACATAACATGACAAAACATAACTTAGATATCGTAACATAACATAATATGATGAGTTCGGCTTGTTGTTGTTGTTGTCGTTACTAATCGACTTTGTTTTTCTGTTTCTCTCTCTATAGCTCGTTTCACAAATTACTCGTATATGCAAAAGGTTAAGTGAGTGAGTTGAGAAGTCTTGGTTGGGGTTACGCTGATCCTCGAGGCTGGGCTCTTGCTCCTCGTCCACCATCCCTAACCTCAACCTCAACCCCAGTCCAGGCACACCCGGTCCATTACATAGTACTCATGCTAACTGTGTGATATATAACATAACAACGCTACATGCATTCAGCTTTGTTCTCTGACAGATTTTCTGCACCATTACAATAACAGTTACAAAACAATAAGTTACGATGTATATACATGGATCAGTATGCACGCATGTACGCATAATTTATGTGATGGCGTCATATACATGAATACCACGTGCAGATAAGGCATCGTATACAGGGTTGGATGCATGGATTGATTCACACACATATACATACATACATACGTGCATACATACATACATACATGCATACATACATACACATATACATGTATACATACATACATGCATGTGCATGCATGGATACATACATACATACATACATGCATACATACATGCATGCATACATACATACATACATACATACATACATACATATACATACATACATAAATACATACATAATACACATACATACATACATACATACATACATACATATCATACATACATATACACATACATACATACATACATACATACATACATACATACATACATATGTGTACATACATACATACATACATACTTAGGTACATACATACATACGTGCAGGAGTACATACATACATACGTACGTACGTGGGGAAGGGAAGGGAAGGGAGGGAAGGAAGGAAGGAAGGAAGGAAGGAAGAAAAGAAGGAAGGAAGGAAGGAAGAAAGAAAGAAAGGAAGAAAGGAAGAAAGGAAGAAAGGAAGAAAGGAAGAAAGGAAGGAAGGAAAGTAGTATAGGGGGCCACTTTGGCACGGATGTTCAGCGCAGTTTCATCACAGAAACCACACTAAGAGCCGTTATTGTGTTTTGAGGCTACCTATTCTCTCTAAGTTCAAAACAACAATTTCATTAAAATCTCTCTTATTATGAATTTCGTTCTATTTTTCTTCGTGGATTAGACTTTCAGTCATTATCAAATTCTGCGCCACTGCGCCAGCGCACCAGCGCACCAGCGCACTAGCGCCGTGGCGACGAGGTGGATTTTTTTACCAGAAATTCTCAGTCAAAAATATAACATTGTGAGAAGTGTTTTTAACCACACTAAGAGCCGTTATTCATTATTTCGTCTATCTATTTATAACGAATACAGAAAGACGAAAGAAAAACTGCTACCTTTAAATAATTATTAATGTGTTATAAATTTAATTCTATTTAAGGATATGAATTAATAACACATATATAAAATGGCTGACATTCCACAGAAAATCAACAAGGGAGGTGTATATGTTATGAACAACGATGTATCCCCAAGAGTAGTTGTAAGGTGGGGAGAGGAAGACAAAATTAAAGTTAAAAATTTTTGTATAAATGGAAAAAGAAATAAAGAACAAGCCTTAGAGGAAGCAAACAAGTTTTATGAAGAAAACATAAAACCGAAATATGAACTTTGGAAAAAATACAATGATGAACGAGTTAAGCAAAATAAACAACAATATAAAAATAAATGGAATAAGGAATGGATGAAGAAAAAATTTACATGTGAATGTGGTGAAGAGACTACAAAAGGATATAAAACAAGACATCTTTTATCAAGCAATCACAAATTAAGAATGAAAGGAATTCACGTATCACATTAAATTACAAATCCATAATATCTTTTTTCTTTTTTTCTCTTTTGCTTGTTCTTATATTATCGCTGTCAATACTTTCTCTTTTTAGTTGTTCTTTCGTTTTTTTCTCTTTAGTAATTTGTTTTACTTTATCCGATAATTGCTCTTTCAGTCCTTCTTCTTCATGGTGCTCTTCAACATTAGTCTTTAATAATTCTGACGGCCGGACTAAGTCCTCTTCACTGAGTATAACTTTGAAGCCTTTTCGGCCCTTAACCTTGAATATAGTTTTTCTGAATTGTTTATCACCTTTAGAAAAAATAGTTCTTTCAAGTTCCTTTCTTACTCTTGTGCCCTTAGGGAATTCATTAATTAAAGGATTTCGGTATATTTCCTGAGTGTTCTTTTCGGTTCCTTCAAAAACATTAATCGGAACTGCTTTAATTGTTGTATGATATGTTTTATTATAAGCATCAACAACCTCATGAATAATAGGAACACATTGAAAATTTTCATTAAATTCCCATATTAAGTTTAATTCATTTCGTATTGTTCTAATAAACCTATCAATTATACTCATTGTTCTGTGATCGCCTACTTGGACAGTTCTATGTTCAATATTATTTTGTCTGAAATATTCACTGACTTGTCCCTTAAACTCACCACCATTATCTGAAGTAATTCTTTCAGGAACTTTTTTAGTAAATATTTTTTTAACCCTTCTAAGACATAACCAGTTGTTTTATTTTTGACTGGCTCAATCCAGCCACGACGACTATATACATCAATAGCAACTAAGCCGAAATTATAGTTAGCATTTCCTTTCTTAGTAGCCACCTTTGACATGTCCATTAAGTCAATAAATACTTGGCTCAGTGGTTTTGCTTCTGGTGAGGTTATCGTGTTCCATATCTTAGCGGGCTTTGATTGAAAATGTATTTCGGCCACTTCTTCAAGTTTTTCTTTCCGCTCAGTCTGCTCAGGAGTTTCTTGTTGTTGTTGCTTGCCATGTTTATAGTCCATGATATATCATTAAAATTTTAAAAACACTCTATCTATTTCATTATTTTTTTCCTTTTTGCTTGGTTTTTCTGCTTGATTATAAACATTAACTGATATGTTTGACTTTTTACCATTTCCTTTTTTAGATTTAGGCTTCGGCTCTTCTTCTTCGCTTTCTTCACTTTCACTTTCGCTCACATCAGGTTCAGGCTCAGGCACAGACTTTTTGCCTACTTTCTTCTTTGCTTCCGCTTTCTTTCTTCTTATTTTCATTTTAGCCATCTTTTCAGCAATGATATCAGTAAAATCACATTCTTCATCGCTATCACTGCTTTCTTCTGGTGTATCATCTTGGTATTTTCCATTAATGATATCATTAGCTACACCAATTTCAGCCATGCGATTTATCTTTTCCTCCATCTCTTCATCATCACCTACATAAGCCTTTCTACACTTTGCTAATTTCTCTTTTGCTATTTCAACCTTTTGCTGTTTCTTACTCTTAATACTTTCCACAGCCTTACCCCAGTTCTTACGACTTGCTTCGGGAGACGGCATTTATACTAAGATTAATATATTTTAGTATTTTTAAAAATAAATATTTAATTATATAATTGATATTTTGTTCTGACTTCATCATCACAAAACATCGTTTCCAATTAATTTTTTCTTCAAATTTTTTCCGATGTTTTAGAATAAGCGAGAGTGCGTCAGCACGAAGCGCAATTCTAAAATATCTATGTCGCAATATAAATCATTACTTGGCTTGAATGAGTTGGCTGTTGATAGTCTAAACATACTTAACTTAGACCTTACCAACACAAACATAGTCGGTCTGAATACAGACAGAGTGCCAGAAGATGAAAACCCTTTGAACCTCTACTATACGGATTTACGATTTGACACAAGATTATCTACCAAATCAACTACAGACATAAAAGAAGGAAGCCGTTTATACTATACAGAGCAACGAGTGAGGGACAACGACGAAGTCAAAGCCTCAACTCAACACAGAAGCAATACAAGTAATCCGCACCAAACCAGTTTATATAATTTGATAGACACAAGCATATCCGCTCCAACGGTCGGGCAATACTTAACATATAATGATGTAGATGGTAAATGGAGAAATACAACAATCGGCTCCATTGATACACTCACAGATGTAGTCATTACAGCACCAGTGGCGATGAATAGTTATCTAACATATAACTCAATAAACTGGGTCAATAAAACATTCCCGATAAATGTTGATGAATTCGGCAACATTAGTATGGGAATGAAGAATATAACAGGAGTTAATTTACTAAATGACAAAGGCGTTGATGAATGGATATTTGAGCATAATGATAATAATAATAAGGTGACAGCATCTGGAAGTATAGACACACATAGCGATGTGACAATATCAGGCTTTCCAGCAGATAATCAACTGATTATGTATAGCACGGGGCAATGGAGAAACACCACACCGCCCTTTCTTAGATTAGACGGCACAGCAAGTATGACTGGAGGACTAAATATGAATGGTTATGCTATTTCAGGGGCTTCTACATGTAATGGAATTAATCTCGCTAATCTCGCAGTTGATGGTTCGGTGGTTAAACTAACAGGAGACCAAACCATAGCGGGTATTAAGACATTTAGCAGTATAATAAATGCGAGTGCGGGTATTGATATGAAAAGCCAAAGCATAACAAATGTTAATCTTGTTGATGGCGTGGATGTTTCTACTCTTGATACTTCGGTGGTTAAACTAACAGGAGACCAAACCATAGCAGGGAATAAAAAATTTACATCAACTTTGGAAGTAAGTGGTTCATCCAACCCTTCAACTTTTGATGGTATCGGCATAGCCTTTGATACAAAAATAGGAATGATTGCAGCACAAAAAACAGCAACAGCGACTTGGTATCCGATACAAATAACTGGGTCGTATGTTGAGTTATATTCAGGTAATACTTTAATTATAACCGCAACTGGCACTACACTATCTTTGAATAATAACAAAATAACAAACTTAGCCACACCATCAGCAACAACGGACGGAGCAAATAAAAGTTATGTGGATACATTAGACTGGCAAAATGTGAAACTAACTGCTAACCAAACCATAGCAGGAATTAAGACATATAGCAGTGGTGTTGAAATAACGGGAAATTCAATCAATTCAACAACAAAGGGCACATTTATCGTTTTCAATTCTACCAGTAATATTGGGTCAATTGCTAGTTTGGATATGAAAACTGCGACATATTACAACTTTGAAATTTCTGCGAAAAAAATAAGTTTCATTATTGACGGGACAATCGTCGGTTGGGTAAATGCTTCGGGGTTAGATTGTAATAGTAGCAAAATAGCCAACCTTGGAACTCCAACATTATCAACAGACGGAGCGACAAAAGGGTATGCGGACACATTGGACGGGCAAAATGTAAAACTATCAACAGACCAAACCATAACAGGAAGCAAAACATTTAATGGGGCGAGCACTGTGATAAAATATCTAACTTTAACGAACAATGCCGATTTTAATAATCAAACTATCACTAATGGTGGAAATATAACATATAATGGGGCGAGGATATTAAACCAAAATGGAGGCGATATATTCTTTTCACAGACATCGGGAGATTACCAATATTTCTTATTTACTCTAAATACTGCTACAAGTGGAACCGCAGACCAACGAGGATATGTATTCACGAATGTAGCATCTGATGTAAAAGGGGCGGGACTTTATATTTCAAAACTTTTGGATAATAAAAGTGCTTCGTCTGACATTGTCCGTTTTAACAATGCTGGCGGTATGCGGTTTTATGGTGCCTTAGATATGAACTCAAACAACATAACAAGTGCTGGAACAATAACTTCAACCGCAGGAATAACTACGACAACATTAACAACGAGCGACAAAATAACAACAGCATCAGGCAAACCAATAATTATAGGCAACTCAACAAAAGGAGTAGGTGCGACGGGAGGCTTAGAATTATATGGAACGGCGAGCAACACCGCGGGGCCACATATACAGGCAATAACAACGGCTGATGCTTATCCAACATTTCAACAACTAAACTGGGCACACGATAATGTCAATTTAAGTTTTGATGCTTATTTTGATGGCACGAACTGGAAATCAAGCCACAGCGGTTCAAACTTTCTAATTCAAAAAGGTGGCAAACTCGCTTTTTATTATAAATCAGGAATAACGGCAGGAAGCAATATATCTTTCACTGAGGCAATGAACATAAGCACAGCGGGATTATTAACTGCGAATGCGGGGATTACATACTCTGGGTTGCTAACTACCACAACTAATAATGGAGCGAAAATAGGAATTCAAGGACAAACAGACGGGACGAATGCGAGAGGAATATTTGTATGGGATAGCAGTGATTCAAACTGGGGGATTTATATGTCTCAGTCTGGTTCAGGTAAATCATTAAGTGGAGGAACAGCGCCAGCAGGAGGAGTAGGCGGAGGATTAACTTCTTATGCTATTAGATTTAGAGTGAATAATTCTTCAACGAGTGGGTTCATATGGGAGAATAACTCAAATACTGCTTTAATGTCATTAAGAGCAAGCGATGGGCAATTATGGGTATTGTCTAATCCAATTCAATATTCAGACAGGAGAAAAAAAGAAGATATAAAGGAATGCTTAGGCTTAGATTTTATTAATAAGTTAAATCCAGTCTGCTATCGTATGATTGATGACAACAAGAAATGTAGGACTGGCTTAATAGCACAGGAATTAGAAGAAATACTAACAGAAATGGATATGCTAGATTTTGGTGGTTTTATAAAAGAAACAATTATGGTTCCGTGTCCAAAGCAAAGAAAAGAATACGAATTGAAAGGTGTGAGTGTTAATCCAGAAGATGTTAAATGTATTGATAGTGGTGATGTCGGTTATGGTATAGGTTATTCCGAGTTTATAGCCCCGTTAATTAAGGCCGTTCAACAATTATCAGAAAAGGTAGGTAATCTATCGCAAGCAATAGATTTATTAGAAAAAGAAAATAAAAATCTTATGAATATACTACAAGACCAAGCAAACCAACTAGCAGAAATCAGAGTGTCCGTTATTGATAATGTCAAATAATACAACCAGACTTCATAGACCACCGCCTATTATGGATATGGATGGCGAACTAACTCCAGAATTAAAGTCCCGTGTTCTTGAAGTAGAACTAAAGACTGAGGAAAAAAAAGTAGAGCACGAATTGGAAGATAACTGGAATTGTTGTTGTATAAAAAACAGACCAACCGACAGCCGACTTATTAAATACTTATTTCAAATGGGTATCATTATTGCCATTATAACCCTTTGCATCGTAAGGCTATCGGAAAAGAACTTGCCGTGCGAGGTTGCTAATACTTATGTCGGAATCCTAACACTATTGATTGGCATTTGCCTTCCATCACCTTCTTCAAAGAAATGAACATTCGTATATATGTGTCATATACCACATATCATCATTTGAGCAAATTAAAGGAATGGCTTCATCAAAACTAACACACCAATCTGACATTGGCTTATACACACATTTAAATTTACTTTCTATTCCTTGCTTTATACAATAAGCACAACTCTCATTCTTTTTTTCGCTTATCCGAATGTAAAAGTCGCAGGCAGTCCGTCCTAACACAGACCACATAAATAATAATATTAATAACATAATATATTACACAATATATAAACAATGTCGGAGCACAAATACCAAAAGATTATTTTTCTAAGCAATGATTTTGCTGGAGGAAGCAAAACATTTAATAAAAATATTCAAATGTCATTCACACCCACCAAAATGAATGTAAAATTTATCCACTATATGAACGACCAGACAGAGACAAAAACCAGAATTCTTTACATGGACAGAATTGGAATTATTGGAACATTTGCGGACAGCACCACAGCAAACATTTCAAACCTCGGTTATAATTTGGGTGTTGTCGGATGGACTGACGGACAATATACATTTAAAGTCCTTGAAACTGACAGCGGAAATATTGATACAGGAAATTTAGCGGGCCGAATTGTAGTGTGTTTGGAATTCGTTGCTTAATATATAAGATGATGAAGATTAACAATGTCAAGGTGAAGCCAGTAAAACAAGAGGGGGATGGAAACAAAAAAGCAAAAGGTTATAAATTATTCAATGAGCCGTATGCCAACATATTTCTACTTGCCCGTAAGAAGAGCGGTAAGACGACAGCACTATTTGAAATACTGAAACGGACAACAGACAGAAAAACCCGTATTGTCATTATTGCTTCAACGATACACAAGGACTACATTTGTAAAGCAATGGTAAAGCACTTTAAGAACAGAGGCAACCCGATGGCAATATATACCTTTCTTAAATCAGATGGTGTAAATGTCATTGATTATGAATTAGACAAACTGAACAGACAGGACGAGCAACACGAAGGAGAAATCAAAGATGAAGAAGAAATAGAGAAGCCACAATTTCTTTATTTCGGAAAAGAAGAAAAAAAGAAAACTACCGAACCAAAAGAAAGGCCGAGCAAGTATATATCTCCAGAGGTTGTTTTTGTTTTGGACGATTTAGGTAGTGGATTAAGAGACAAGTCCGTAAGTGATTTGTTAAAAAAGAACAGACACTATAAATCAAAGGTGATTATGTCAAGTCAGTATTTGAATGACCTACGACCAGAAGCCATTAAGCAGTTAGATTATCTATTAATCTTTCCGGGGGCAGTCTCAGGACAAAATGGAACTCGTGTATAAACACTTAGACTTATCTTTTGGTTTTGATTATTGTCTTCAAAAGTATCACGAAGCAACAAAGGAGAGATTTAATTTTCTTTATGTTTCAAATGTTGATAATGAATTAAGAAAAAACTTTGCTTATCGGTTGAAGTAAAAAAAAATTTAGAATTAATTATTTTTTCTGTATTATATATTCATCTATCTTTTATGGTAGTTAAAACAACTCGTGTTGAAGTCATTCCAACAATCGGCAAACGAACTATTAACTCAAGCACAAACATGGCTGGAGGTAAAAAGAAGACTGGTCGCAAGAAGAAGCAAGGAGGCAAGGGACAAGCAGGTGGTAAAATCAACTGGCAAAAAGTTGGCAAAACGGTCTTTGCCGTTGATAAATTTCTTCGCGGTAATAAGTTAATCTCAAGGACTGCTGGAGCATTAAGTAGTGTCGGGGTGCCTTACGCAGGTAGTGTTGGTGCTGTAGCATCAAGACTGGGGTATGGTAAGCAGAGAGGACGCGGGGCCCTTAAATTCTAAAGATATTTTGTTCTGACTGCCGTCATCACAAAACATCGATGACCATTATTTTTTTCAAAAATAAAAAACGATGTTTTAGAATAAGCGAGAATGCGAAGCATGAAGCGCCATTCTAAAATATCAAAGGTAAGACCCCGCGGGTTTATAGGAATAAGAGCGGTAAGCCGTATATTATCCAGAAGGGTAAAAAATATTATCTTAATTTCGGTAAAAAGACAAATGATATGAACACACTTCAAATTGTTAAACTTTTTATGAAATATCTAAATCGGCCAAAGACAAGACGGATACCTAAGCGAAAAGAAGACTTGCGAAAAGTCCAGAGTTTGTCGGAGATTGAGCAAAATACTAGAACCGCCATTAATGACCACTTAGACAAACTCAGAAAGGAAAAATACGAAAAGATTGATGAGATTGACCAAAAAGAGAAAAAGGCACAGGCGGATGCTGAAGAAGAAAAGAAGAGGCAGGAGCGTCGCGGAGACGCAGATGCAAAGGAAAGGCAGGATGAGTTAGCAAGGATACACCGCAATGAACTATCAGATATTAAGGAACGACAAGAACAAAAAGCCAGAGAACTAAGAAGGGAGCAAAAACTCATAGATGATGTAAAATATGAAGAGGATAGAAAAAATAGGATACAAGCATTACCACCGCCACAGCAATATCAATATATTATGCCACCACAGCAGTGACAACCACAAGCACCGCCACAAGCACCGCCACAAGCACCACCCCAAGCACCAGCCTTACCTAATTTAGGAGATGAAGCACCATTGAAAACGAAAGAGCAATATGAGGAAGAAAAAAAGCAAAAGCAGAAAGATATTGAAACACTGAAATTAGCAGGATATACAGATAAATTCATTAAAAAGATGAGTCTCAAAGACTTACAAAAAGCCAGTCAAGATATTCAGATGGCTATAGCCACAGCGACATCTTTAGAAGAACAGAAAAAATTAGCAGAAGAATATAAAGAAAAACTTGAAAAGGAAAAAAAGAAAGCGGAAGAAAAGGGTAAGCATATTGAAAATTTACAAATTAATCAATTTTTAATCTCTGGATTTTCAAAAACTTATCACCCAACCATTACCATAAAAGAGTTAGCACAGGCTTTAAAAAAGAGACTAGATAATGACGGTCATAACAAATTAAATTACAAAGACACTTCAAAGTGGATTATTAACATGATTAAAAGGTTTAATATTGATGTTGGAAGTGAGGTGGAAAACGTAAAAAGAAAAGTGGCGGATTATGCTAGATATGAAGAGTACATGGGTATTAATGAGCAAAAAGGTAGTGGAGCGAAGACATTAGAAGAATTAATTGATAAGGTATTTTCAATAAAAATAATTAAAAAATATTTATCCCGCAAAGATTGGAAACACACAATGAATAAAAAGGACTTTGTAAATACTCTAACGAACAAAATGACAATAGCCCCAAATGTTGATAAACAAGTTTCAAATGATTTAAATGTTGATGAAGGGATGCCTCAACAACTACCCCCGCCACCAGAGCCGGCAACAGATACGACTACATCGCCAGACCAAACATCACTAGAGGAGACAACCATACCACCGAGTGACGCGGAGACACCAGAGCCACAACAAGCAGAGCCAGAGCAACCACAGCAAGAGGGTGAGGGGCGGGGACTAATGACTAATGAAATAGACGACATAATGAAAAAATATGGATGGTATCTCGGAGCAATAGCCAGTGATGAAATCTATAAGTTGAAGCCCGGAAGCAGAAAGCGATACGGATTTATTATGAATTTAGATAATCACAAACAAGCGGGGTCTCATTGGATTGCTATATGGGTAAGTCTGGATAAAGACAGGAGTGTTGAAGTCTATGACCCATTAGCACTTTACCAACCAACGGAAGACTTTCAACAACAAATGAAAAGACTAATTGACCAAAGCCACCCCGATAGTTATTTGTTAATGAAAGTTAATCAAGTAAAAGAGCAGAGTGATACGAGCGACACATGTGGATGGCACTCAATGCGGTTTCTTTTAGAGCGAGCAAAAGGAGTGCGATTTAAATTTGCTAGTGGCTATACAGACTTAAAAGAAGACGAAGCAGAAAAATTAAAAGCACAGAATGGGTATGGAGATGGTGAGGGATTTAATACATTTATCTGAATTATGTATTAAATAAAAGAATATAAAAGAATATAAAAGAATATGCCAGACTACAAGCAAGGAAAGATTTATGCTATCAGGTCTCACCAGACTGACAAAATTTATATTGGTTCAACAACTCAAACATTAGCGATGAGAATTGCTAAACATAGAATAAGTTATAAAAGTTGGAAAAATGGAAAAACTAATTACATGACTTCTTTTGAAATTATTAAGTATGATGATGCTTACATAGAGTTGATTGAAATATTTCCATGTGATAATAAAATGGAATTAGACAGAAAGGAAGGGGAACATATAAGAAATATAGATTGTGTTAATAAATACATAGCAGGAAGAACTGAAAAAGAATATTATGAAGATAACAAAGAAAAACATAAAATTCGCAAGACAAACTATTTGAAAAAGTATTATGAAAATAATAAAGAAAAGATTTCTGCTTACAAAAAAGAATGGTGTAAAGCAAATATAGATAAAATAGTTGAAAGGATGCGAAAAAAATATATATGTGAGTGTGGTGCTTGCTTAACTCAAGTCAAAAGGAATAGACACGAAAAATCAAACAATCATATAAATTACATTAATAGTTTATATAATTTTGAAGATGTCCAAAAATTGTTTGAATAATATACAATGGACTATAAGGGAGGAAGAAGTTCTGGAATCTATTATGTCAATAGTAAAAACAGGATAACAGGCACAGACTCAGATTTTACACACGAGATAAACTTAAAATCACTAGACAATCCAACACACTGCAAAATTCTTCATATATATGTGCCGAAGTCGTATTACTCTGTGGCTTCACCATATAATACTTTTACATTGTCCGAAGACGGATATGAGGCTTTAATTACGATACCTGAAGGAAACTACACAATGAACAACTTAAAAAAATAAACTATCTGAGATACTGACGGCAGACAGCCCGAATGACTATACTTATGTTGTCTCAAGCAACAATACCAACACAGACCCCGAGGATGGCAAATTAACATTCAGTGTGTCAAATAACGGAGGTATTCAACCGCGGTTTATATTTGATGGTGATACACGTATTCATGAGGTTATGGGTTTTGATAGAAATTCAACATATTTCTTTGCTAATGATTTTATTAAATCGCCAAATGTAATTATTTTAACTGGAGAAAAAACTCTGTATCTTCAATCGGATTTGGTGAATGAAGGTGATAATCACGTGCTACAAGAAATATACACAGCAAACGAAATTCCTTTTGGTTCTGTCATTTATGACGGCTCTGGAAGCGAATACGGGAAAACATTGTCCGCTAATTCAAACAATGTATTCAGGTTTTACTTGACGGACGAAAACGACCAAGCGATTAATCTTAATGGTTTAGGCATCGTTATGACATTGCTTGTTTATCGTGAAACGAATTATTTTAGTTTATTTAATTCATTCTTCAATCTGTTGAAAGCAAGGTAAAGATATTTTAATTTTGATTTAATTATTTTTTTTCTATAAATATATTCTTGTGAATTAGTTAATTTACAACACTTCAAAAAAAAAGAAAAAATGCCTGTCCAATATGGAGGAGAACTAGTCCATCAGACTAAGGAACTGCTCACGGGTAAGTATGAATTGAACAAACTTACCACTCGTGAAGGCTCACAACCCGTCGCACTTACTACTGCTGGTGGTCTGGAAAACACCTTTGAAATTCCTACTAGACCTTTGAACCTTGCGAGGAGTGTGTTGCGATTTACATACACTCCGTCTGGTGGAGGTGCTGGCGGTCGCTACAATCGTATCTATATGGATTGTCTGTCTATGATTAAAACTATTGAACTGCGAAGCCGAAGCGGTCAGTATTTGTGTAATCTTCAACACGTGGGTAATTACACAAAGATGATTTGGAAACCAGAAATGAAGTATGAAAAATTTATGGCACTTGAAAATCATGGTGCTGGTGTGGCTAGCGGTGCTATGCTTCAAAAGTGTAATGCTGGAAAAGTTGAAATCGGAACTAGAGCGGAAAGGCGGGCGATTACTACTGGTGGGACTTATGATGCTGTTAGGGATGCTATTCAAACATACTACAAAGTGCCTCTTGTTAATGCCCGTCGCCACGATGATACCGCTCTCGCTGATAGCACTGCTGGAAATTATAGTTTGGTTAATGTTCCTTTTGAGGAGGCTAAGTATTTTGAAGGCGGTGGTGATAATACTGCTACCCCTGTTATTAATGTTAAGTTTCCTTTGGGTATGTTGTTTGGCACTATTTTTGAACTGGATAAGACTATTGGATTTAATGAAATTTTTGGATTTGCGGATTGTGTGGGCTGAAACCAACCGCTCTTCATTCTATGGTGCTGATGCGAGTGCTATCTCTGCTGGTGCTACCGCTACGACCGCTGGGGCTATTGTCTCTAACCTAAATCTATTCCTTGCTGTTGAGACTGACCCAAATGTCATCCTCGGAGTCCAGCAAAAGATTGCGGGTGAAGGCTTTCCATTTAAGATTGAGTATCCTATCGCTTGGAAGCAAAGTCTTCAAACAACTCAGCAAAATTTTGTTATCAAAATGAACCGCTCGCAGGGTGAGAGAATTCGTCGTATCTATACATCTGTCTTTAACAGCACTGAGAGTGCCAATACTTCTTTTGATAATGATAATAGAGCAGATGGTAAAGTTATTACTTATTACACAACACTTGATGGAACTCGTCTCCAACAATTTGACGTTGACACATCTGAGAATGAAGACTATATGATTTTGAAGGATAAGTTGAAGGGGAGTGCTATCCTAAACAGCGATGTCTATCATTACAACTGGTTCCACGTAGATACTTGGGATAACAACCGCCCGCTATGCGATAAGGATACCGACGGCTATGAGGTGAGTGGTCTAAGCCTTGACACCGAGAGACGATATGAATTTTCGGCAACTACTCCCAATGCTATCCAAAACCATGACACATTCGCCATTCTTCAGCGAAGTGTGCTTGTGAAGGGAATTGAAATTTTGATGAGTTAAAAAAGAATAATAAAAATAAAAAATATTTTTTTGTTTATATATACGATATGCCCCACTAGAGAAACTTAATCGCACAAAATCCAGACGGCGAATTTATAAATGTCAGTGTTGGATATGATGGGCATGTTGAAACCAATAATATGAAAACCGCTTTCGGTGAAACAACTACTGCACAATTAACACCAGTATTACAAGAAATCTTTCCATATACCATTAATACAAGGGTATGGACGAAAACAGAAATAAAATCATCTGTGTCATTTTTGGATAATATGGCTGAATTGAAAACAACTGCTGATGATACATCACAAGCAGTAATGGTAAGTAAAAAAAGAATAAAATACAGAACAGGTACTGGAATTATGTGTCGTTTTACTGCCTTATGGGATATAGATGAAGCCGAAGGCTATCAATCATTTATTGGAATAGGAGAAAGTGATGTCAACAACGGATTCTATTTCTTTATGGATGATGCCGCAGGAATGCACATTCTTCATTCAATAGCAGGAGTTGACAATTTTATTCAACAAGAAGACTGGAGCGACCCGTGCGACGGGACGGGCGATATGCCACTTATGGATTGGAGTAAAGGAAATGTATTCCAAATTCAATTTCAATATTTAGGCTTTGGTGCTATTAAGTTTTCTATTGAAAATCCAAAGACGGGCGAAGTTCAATTAGTCCATACAATTAAGTATGCGAATGCTCATACAGGTGTGAGTCTGCGAAATACAACTTTACCATTTTCTGCGGGTATATTTAATGCTAATGGAGGTGAAGGGATACAAATTTTAAAAACTGCTAGTTGTAGTTTGTTTGTTGAAGGCTTCAACACTATTAATACAAGTATTACAAATACGGCGGAAGGAGACGAAAAAACAAGCACAACCGAAAGCCCCATTTTAAGTATCAGGAATAAAGCACTATTCAACAATAGTCTAACCAATTATTCAAATGTCTTTCCTTCATTAATAAGTATTACTAATGAGGATACAAAATCAAATATTGTAAAAATGATATTGAACGGAACACTGACGGGGGCTGGTTTTGTTGATGTGGATGCTAAAACTTCAATCGTAGATATAGATACTAAAGCAACCGCTGTAGCGAATGGAACAACAATTTTTAAACTTTATGTAAATGCCACCTCAACACAACAGATTAATCTCAGAAACTACGATATTCAATTAACACCAAATGATACTTTGACATTCACACAAAAGGCTGTGTCGGCTGGGGCTGGTAGTAATATTAATGTTATTGTTAATTTTATAGAGGACCAATGAAGCAAAAAAAGAACTAATACGAAATATCATTTACTTTATCTTTTTTGGTATTATTTTTTTAACATTACCTTTTACAATAGGAGTGGTGTCGCTCGCTTTCTTTAATACACAACCTTCTTCTGTACATGTAGCAGTCGCTATCTCTTCTCCTACATTAGCCTTTATTTCAGTAATCCCCGTTTCTTTCAAATCGGTTGCCGTAAAAGGAGTGCTTTCTTCCTCCATCATTTTCGTCAATGTCTCCTCTAACGGAATAACTACTTTAACATTATCGTCCCTTGGCTTGTATTGCTCATAGAAAGAAACAATGTCGGGCTTTGTCCATTTAATGGTCGGCTTTTTTATTTCGCCGTCAAGGTTCCATTTTTCAATTTCATTCACGTAGTCCTGCTTGGTGCTTAGGTCTGTCATTGATATATGTATAGCAAAATTTTATTTTTTATTATAAATATTTTTTTACTTCACTTTTAATGTCCGTAAATTTATCAAACCACGGCTGTTTCATAACCCATTCAAGGTATGGCTTATCAATAGTTGCAACATCTTGAATTTTTTTTCCTTTGTATTTGCCAAATGGAAAAGTATCCTTTGGTTTTCCTTCTCTACTTTTTTCAATCGCCTTAATTTCTTCATTAATTACCTGTTGCACATCTTTTACTGAAAAGAATTCCTTCTTCTTCTCAATTGAAAGTTGTTCAAATTTTTTACATAGTCTGGTGAGGGTGGTCATCGGTCTATATAGAGTGGTAAAAAAATTTATTGAAAAAAATTAATTATTTGATATTTGATATTTTGTTCATAAATTTTTTAAAATCCAAAAGGTCTAGTTTCAATCGCATTCTCTACAATTCCGATAACTTGTCTTTTCGTATATGTAAAACTAAATATCTTTTCTAAGTATTCGCTTGTTATTTTTTTCTTTTGTTTATCTCTTGTAATTTTGTTGTTTTCTATTATAACTACTTTTCCAGACTTCTCAATTCGCTTAGCAATCCGTAATTCTTCATCAGTCTCCAACAATTCATCCAGTTCATTTTTTCCATTCTCAAATAATTCAGTGTTTGTAATACCTAGCCCGCAACTTATTACACTTAACATATTCGGTAAATTCAATGCTTTTTTCGTTTCATAGTTCATACTAAATCCTTTTACTTTCATACTGGCTTTACCATTATCTAATAAGTATCCATAACATTTCGGCCCGCCTCCCACAAAGGTTTTTATTTTTGCTCCTTTCAATTCATCTGTCCAATCTCCCAGTAAATCGCCTGTCTCTACATCCACCTCATTAATTTCTTTGTTAGTCGTATATATTACGCTGTCTGTGTCATGATACAATATCCTATTGCCTAATCTGTCCATCATATTATAAAGTCTCATTCTCGCGTGGCATGTTGTAAATAAAGCAACCACAATATTTGTTTTAATCGGGTCGCTCACCGCATCCTGTTTTAAGTCATAACTGGCTTCTACAATTTTGTCGTTAATTATGTTAATATTTATATTATCTACTGATTTATCGTTCAATAGTTTGTATAATGTATCTTTATCCTTTATCATTTTGTTCTGTGTTTTATTTTGTTTCTGTCCAAACTTACCCCATAAAGAGTTCAAGCACAACTTAGCCACTGCTCGCCGTCCTTCGTTTTTAAATATTTTGCTTTCATCCATCTTTACACCCATTTTAATTTCCATGCTGTTTATGTAATTTTGTTTTTCTGCTTCCGTATTACATCCCGCGGGGTATCCACTGGACTCTTGTTTTACTTTCAAGAATGTCTTTATGTATTCTTTGAATAGGCTACTGCTTTGTTCTTTCCAGTGCCATACTTCATATACTTTTATCAACTTATACCCTTTCTCTAAGGCCTTGTAAATTTCTGGAGTTGCCCATGTGCCTGTTATTGCTCGTTCTTTATCTGTGTGCTTACATTCTCCATGTTGCTCAGTCATTCCGCACTTATCGCATAAGTAATACATCATCTTACCTCTGTCCGCCTTCGGTAAGACTGGGTGTAGTAAGCCTCTAGGTGGTAGCATCTTAACCTTAGCCACTCCGAAATATTCTCTGTTTATAATTTTATTTTTCATTTCATTTCTTTCGTAGTCATTGTTTGGTCTAATAATTATATGGTGTCCGCTTGGATAAAGGTCGTAATACATCACGGTCGGATAAAGTGAGCATATGTCAATATATTTCGCATACTCATTATCATGTAGTGATTTCCAATATAATTTCAAAGCATTCACTCTACCTCCAAACATTGCCTCTCGTGGGTTTAGTCCCTCTTGTTCAGTAATTCGTTCGTTTGTATCCTCTGCCAGTCTTTCACTTGTTTTCATCAGGCTCCATTCGCACTCCCAGACACTTATTACTTTTGCTTGTTCGTTAAGTTGTTTTTCTCTTCTCATTGTTTCCTTGTGTAGTTCACCCATTGTCTTATTTTTCTTCACATTCAAAGCATTGCTATTCCAACACTTATCACATCCGTGCCAATGACACCCGTAAAACTCATAAGCGGTTTTGTTTTTCTCATGCCATCCATCTACATACACACGAGATTGCCCGAGTTGAAACATTTTTTCACCTCCGTTGAATGCGTGTTTAATATCGGTTTTGTCTAACCTGCTTCTGTATGCTAACCATTCTACACAAGCCCTAGAAGTCATCCTGTTTTGCTTTTCCGCTTTCAATATCGCAATTGAATTCTCTGGCATAAACTTAGCACGATACAAAGCCATAACACAACTCGCAATAGTTGTACATTGAAAAGGGTCAATACCAAACTCTAGAAACTGGTTTCTAAAATCTATACAACCCTTTCTTAGTATATCAACATCTGAATGACAATACTCACCGATTTCCTTCGCCATATCAAAGTGGTTATGTGCTTTCACTTGTTTGTCATACCATTCAAGAAATTCTTTTCGTTTATCTCCTCGCATCGTGTCGTAGCCGTAATGTTTCTTATGTGGCATTACACCAACATAGTTTCTATTTTTCGCCGTATTGAAGAAGTGCGGGAAGAAACCTTTCTTAAGTTCCGTAAGTCCGAATGTCTTTGGAAAGTCTGACAATGGCATCGTAAGAAAACTTAGGCTGTCTATAAACCGATACTTCTTAAGTGTCATCATCATAATCTTACCACCTTCATAGATTACAAATGGAGTTTGTCCATTATCAACCAACCACTTAAGAATAAACTGACAATCATAACCGCGGGCATTGTGCGCAATAAATGTAAATCCGCTGTGTTTAGTGTCAAAAGCCCAATTACAGAAATCTTGAATGTTCTTATGTATAATAGGCGGTTCCTTCGCATCGTAATACTGGCTTTCCGCATGATTAACAATGTGCTCGCCTGTGTCCTGTGTCGCTTCAAAGTCAAAGAATATGTATTGCTCTGACGGCGGTAAGATTTCTTTTTGGACTATTTCGCACTGGTGTTCAAGCGGTTTCACTAGTTTGCAATTTCGGCATTTCGCATATCCACATTTGTGCTCATCCTTCTTTCTGTAATTAAGACCGCACGATTTACATTTCGCTTTAATATCACAGTTTGTCGTCCTGTGATTATTAAAGCATTCAGTGTTTGGAAACTTTCTATTACACTTCTCACATTCTTTCCACTGGCTCTTGTCATTTATTCCCTTACATCCGTTGGTTTCGCAGATACTACATTTGGCTTCGCAGGCGTGCCTTTCCTTATACCCTCTTAGACATAACTCACAGAAATTCTTTTTTCCAAGCATAGACTTCATGTTAGTTATGGCATCGTAATGTCCCTCAGTCTTTAGAATGTAAAGGTTAGTCAGCCGTTCTCCGTTCGCATCAAGTAGTTCTGTTTTATAAATGACTTTGTCAGGAAATTCAACAATAACCAGATTGTATTTAATGTGATTAGCAAATGTATTAATTTCTGGTATTCCACACACATCCTTAATGACTTTCGCTTCATCGTGTAAAGCCTCTGCCATTTCCTGCTGTATCTTTCTTTTTCCCATTAGTATTGTCTTGTATTTTGGATGTTTTTCAATTTTTGCTTTGACTACAACGATTGCTCGTGCTAAGCATAAGTTATCGCTGTTAGTAATACAGATTACTCCTTGCTTTCTGTAGATATCCAATTTGTTCAAAACCTGTAGCCTTGTCCCACCCGTCGGCATTTTAACAGATTTCAACACAAATTTTAATTTATCAAAGTTTATTCCGTTCTCATCCATGTAAAGACTTTCGTTGCTTTGAAATATTGCCGACAATCTTTCTAAAACTTTTTCAACCGAGATTTGATTAACTTTGTGCAAGCCTGTTGATACTTTTCCATAGTAATCAACAAACTCAATACCTAGGCTAACCTTATCTTCGGGTGCTTGTCGTTTTACAAAGTCGTTCAACACAATCTCAATAAATCTTATCACATCGCGCATCGTGAATGATCGGAAGTTGCCGTTAATCCTTACCGCATATCGGCTTTCATTTATTCCTAGTTCGTGTTCCTTGCTGTCGTCCCTCATGATATCATAATTACCATACCGCAACAAGTCTCTGTAATTTTCTTTCATCTCTTTTTTCTCTTCAATCGTAGGTAAAGGTGGTGCTATTGGTATAGCATGGTGCTCAAAATACACCGCACCTCTTACTTGGTTCAAGTAGTTTTGGGCTGTCGGTGTATCAATTTTATACCCCCTTACCTTCGGTTTGATATATAGCACATCCCGACCCCTGACAGACTTTATTTCGTAATTTATCTTATATTCCCTTAATCTATCCAACCTGTAGACCTTGCCGTTATATGTGTGTGTCTCCATGTTTGATAATAGTATATCAAGGAAAATATAATTTTATAAAATTAAAATATTTGTCTGCCTCAATCGGTCGTCCCCTCGTGGCCTCGTGTGTGCCCCTATATATAAGGACCCTCCTTGTCTTTAAATGGAAATTCAGTGGTTTCCGCGGAGAAACCTTTTTGATTATCAATACTTACCATACCCACAACCGCAGTGGCAGTTATGTTCCATGTATCCACACATATTACATCGATCATCATCATCTTTCTTTATTCTCTCCATATACTCTTTGCTTGGCCTTGGAGGAACTGGAGGTTTTTCTTTTTCTGCTGAAATATGTTTCTGAGACTTCATATGTCGCGTTTTGTTTCCATTATGTATTTCAGCGCCACATCCACACTTAAAATCTTTATGCTTCCAAATTTTCTTCTTTTCTTTTTTGATTATTCTTGTTTCTTTATCGTAATTAATTTTCCATTCCTCGTATTTAGGTATTATATTTTCCTCGTGATATTTCTTTGCTTCTTCCAATGCTTGCTCTTTTGATTTTTTCTTTCCGATACAGAAACTCTTACGCATAACCTTTCCTCCTTCTCTCCATTGAACTTTTACCATTGGCATCTTTTCATTATTCTTTACCATTACACAACCTCTAGACATTCTAAATCTCTGAGTGTCTTCGTTTGTCATCCTATATGTGTCTTTATTTTATTTCTTTAAATAATAATTATTTAAAGGTAGTAGTTTTTCTTTCTTTTGTCTTTCTGTATTTGTTATAAATAGATAGACGAAATAATGAATAACGGCTCTTAGTGTGGTTAAAAACACTTCTCACAATGTTATATTTTTGACTGAGAATTTCTGGTAAAAAAATCCACCTCGTCGCCACGGCGCTAGTGCGCTGGTGCGCTGGTGCGCTGGCGCAGTGGCGCAGAATTTGATAATGACTGAAAGTCTAATCCACGAAGAAAAATAGAACGAAATTCATAATAAGAGAGATTTTAATGAAATTGTTGTTTTGAACTTAGAGAGAATAGGTAGCCTCAAAACACAATAACTGCTCTTAGTGTGGTTTCTGTGATGAAACTGCGCTGAACATCCGTGCCAAAGTGGCCCCCTATACTACTAAGGAAGGAAGGAAGGAGGGAAGGAAGGAAGGAAGGAAGGAAGAAGAAGGAAAGGAAGGAGGGAAGGAAGGAAGAAGGAAGGGAAGGAAAGGAAGGAAGAAGGAAAGGAAGGAGGGAAGGAAGGAGGGAAGGAAGGAGGGAGGGAGGGAGGGAGGGAGGGGAGGAAGGGATGGAGGGGAGGGGAGAGGGAGGGGAGGGAGGGAGGGGGAGGGAGGGAGGGGGAGGGAGGGGATGGAGGGAGGGAAGGAGGGGAGGGGGGGAAGGAGGGGAAGGAGGGGAGGGGAGGGGAGGGGAGGCGAGGGAGGGAGGGGGGAGGGACATATATACATAACATAACATAATAATAACATATATACATAACATAACTACACCTTTACAATAAAATATATACATAACATAACATAATAATATTAATATCACCGCACAATATATCTAAACAGAAATATTAATTTACATAACTATAATTATATTAATACTGAGCCGCTGAATACTAATTTAATATCTTCCTTAAGACGCTCTCAACTGAATAACTAGGTTTCCACCATTAGATAAAGGTATAACTTACTAGCTATACTTTTCACGTGGACGTTCCCTGAGTCCAATTGTAAAATTGTTCTCTCAATAAACACGAAGAAGAAGTTTATAGTTTTTCCCGTTAGCTGAATAAGAAAAACAGATAAGACTCAGATACTCCTAAAGAAAGAAAGAAAGAAAGAAAGAAGGGAAGAAGATGATTACCCTTTTCGCGCAGGTATTTTTCAAGCAAATACCAGCCCGAAAAGGGTCTTTCAGTCCAAATCCCCATATTTTTGCTATTCGTTAAACATCTTCAAAATTCGTTAAACATTTAAACAATGAAACAGCAAATGGTATAAAATGGAAGAAGCAAACAAACTATATGAAGAAGCAAAGAAACTATATGAAGAAAGACTTACTGTCATTAAACAACAAAAGAAATCATACGAAATCAAAAATAGAGAAAAGAGAAATAAGAAAGCATTAGAAAAGATTACTTGTGAAGAATGTTATGAGACTATATCACGAGCTTGTAAATCAAGACATATGAAATTAAAACACAATGTATCCAAAATTAAAGCACCTAAGAAACCCCCACAAATTCACATAGATTGCTTAAATAAGAAGGTAATAATAATAAAATAAACGGAGGGGGGTGCGGGGGCTTGCCCCTGTAAATCAAGACGAAATCAAGAAGGAAGCGAACAGGAAGAAGGAAATTAAATATTTATCATTTAATTAATTATCATTTAAAAAAATATAATTCTAACTATATAAAAAAGATGCTATCAACAAAAGTCGTCGGGGTATCATTTGGAGGAAGACAGGAAAATTTGTTATATCTAAAAAGCAAACCTCTAATCAAAGTTTTCATAGTTCCTGAACCAGAAAATAAATTTGATAAAAATGCTATTAGGGTGGAAACAGAAGAAGGAAGACAGTTAGGATATATAGGAAAACATACAGCCGAAACTCTTTCCAAAAAGATAACGGAAAAGCGACAAGTTTCTTATAAAATATATGGTGGCGGGTTGGGCAAAAATTACGGAATGGAAATTACAATCTGGTTGTAGGAGGTAATATTTAATTTTTCATTTATATAATTATGATTATTATTATATAACAGTTTTGGTTTTGGTGAAATATGCCATCACAAAGCGGACCAGTCGGCTCTGTAAAGTTAGGGCGACCTGCTAAATATACATCTGTTGAAGAAAAGAAAAAAGCTCATTACGAGGCTTCAAGAAGATATGTCTTAAAAAATCCAGAAATGTATAGAAAGGCTGGTGTTTCATATTACGAAAGGAATAAGGAAGCCATATCGGCGAGGCGGAAGGAACGATATGCTATGAAAAAGAAACAAAAAATGGAAAGTGTTGTAGAAGTTGAAATACGGTAAAACTAATTAATTATTTTTTTCTAATAAAAATTTTTTACCATTAATATAATTATCATCTAAACAAATAACACAATTATAATATAAATCATTGGGATTAATACCAAACTAAAAAATCTATTCCACAATATACAATGTCATACAAGCCACCTCTACCACCTAGACCAAACAAACAATATGTCCAACTTCTTCAAGCCAAGGCAAATCTCTGCGAGACTAAGACAAGGGAAGCGAAGAGGCGAGAATTTAAAACACACGATTACACCATTAGAAGAGACAGACGGCTAAACTCTCTATCTTTCAAATTTAAGGACTTGGATATAAGTTTTTATGATACGGACACTTTGGAACAAGAAATATTTATACCCGCCATACGACGAGCGAGAAGGGAAGGTATGACCAACAATGCGGATGTCAATATAGCTATAACATACACCACCGCTCCCGCTAATATACGATACGACCACTATTCTGTGAAGAAAACTTTTAATTCATTCCTACTCCGTGAATATGACACCAAGTTTATGGATGCTCTGAACGAGTTCAACATAAACAACATTGAAGCAGGAGAGAATGGATATGAAAGAACCATCCAATATGTTTATCTAACATTCGTTCAAGAGAACGGCGGAGGATGCTATGATGGAGTGAGAGAGAAAAAGGAGAAAGTTGAAGAAGGTAGAAAGATATCACCACCAAGCAAAAATAACAACTGCTTATTCTTCCTGTGTAAGGATATTCTAAACATTCACCCGATGAACAAGAAAAGGTGTAATGAGATACGAGCGGAATTCAACCTTCCACCAAACTCACCTATACCATTTTCAATAGCGGTTGAAATATTGAAAAAATATGTTAAAGATGGGAAAACATATGAAATAACAGACCCAGTTATGAAGCAGACCGCGAGCACAAACGAAGAAGGACAGGAGCCCGACAAGCTAATCTTTTTGGAGAATAACCATTATTACGGATTAGTTAAGCAGTTTAAGAAGCGGTGCGATGACTGCTTACGACTATACTTGAACAAACATAAATGTAATCTCAACAGGAAAAAGTTTGCGGACATTATGTTGAAGAAGAATGGTAAAAGGCACCTAATAACTAAATTCAGAGAAGAAGAAAAAATAAATAACGACCAAGTTCTCCATTACGATTTGGAAACATTCAGAAATATGCTAATAGCTTTGGGCCACGATATCCACGACTGCTACATCGTTGGATATACTCAGGGACGGGAGGGTTTTAAATACATAGCTGGTAAAGATTGTATAAGCCAATTCGTAGATTTACTGATTGAACGAGGCGAGAAGGTAAAAGCGGGATGGGCACCGAAGAAAAAGGGGGACAAACCGCCAGTTCTTTATGTTAATGGTTTTAACGGAGCGAACTTTGACCACTACTTCATACACCAAGAATTAATTAGAAGGGGTATTAAGATTAAGTCGTCAAAAATCAATAACGGCTCTATTATCTGCTTAGAGTTTGAAAATGTTAAGATGTGGGACTTACGAAAGCACACTCAGGGAAGCCTTAAAGCAAATCTTGAAAGTATGGGATGTGAAATTCTAAAAGGCGACTTTGACCACAACTCAGCCAGAGCGTGGGAGGATATGGAAGAGAAGATGAAGCAGGACTGTTTGACCTATCTTAAAAACGATGTTATGGGTTTGAAGGAATTATACGACAAATTAAATACGACGATATTTACAACTCATAAAGTCAATCTAACTTCATACATTTCAACTTCAAGTCTCGCTTTCAACATATGGAAAAAATATGTAGATAAAAAATACGAGGTGAGACTTCCAACGGTGGAGCAGGAGCGAGCATTTAGAAAAGCCGTTATCGGAGGCAGAACTTATTTATCTAAGAGGCAGTTCATTTCTAAGTAATATGAGCGATACCTAAAAAAAGAAATCACCTTTGATGAAATAGTTGATTATCTAGTAGATGCGGATGTCGTATCTTTGTATCCAACCGCGATGTTGTTAGCTTTTATGGTTGGAGACATACTGGAAACAATCGGGCCATTTGACCCGCGAAACCTTCAAATCGGTATTTACAACCTTGACTACATTTCACCAAAAAACATACTCCATTCAAGGATTGGTCAGCGAGACCGTATGGGCTCCCTTAAATGGCGACTAGAAGATATGAAGGACCAATGGCTGACGAGTGTAGATATTGAGGATATGGTGGCCGAAGGTTATGAAGTTCGCATTCATAAAGGATATTACACTGCCAAATCGGAATGTGTCTTCAAACAATACATAGACGATATGTTTAAGGCGAAGGAAAATGCGGAGAAAGGTAGTCCGCAATATCTGCTCGCCAAGTTGTTTATGAATAGTCTATACGGTAAGATGATACAGAGACCGATACCTTCAATAACAGCATATATACAAACTAATGAAGATTACTGGAAATTCTGGAACAGTAATCAAATAACTGACATTGTTAAATTTACTGACAAAGAAGGAAAAGATTTATGGCACATATCGGGTCTTCCTCGTAATCCAATCTTATTAGAGAGTAGCATAACCAAGCCGACACATTATGGGGCATTCATACTAGCATATAGCCGTCGCATTATGTATAATTATATTAAGGAAGCCAACCCGAACGGAACCATTGAAGACGACTTCTATTATACCGATACGGACAGCCTACAAATCCACACGAGATGTGCCAAGTATATCAAGAATATGGGCAATAAGAAACTTGGCGGTATAGGGGACGACTTAGGCGATGGATGTAAGATAATAAAGGGGGTGTGGATAGCACCTAAACTTTATATGTTAGAATTTACAACCCAAGATGCTTTCACCGCTGGTATGACCAAGAACGACCTCAAACATATTTCAAAAGGGGTTCATATAGAAACAGCAGAAAATGGAGTTAAACGATATTTCCATTTTAGGGGTAAAGGCTTAAATGCTAATCAACTCAACTACGATGTATATGATAAGATGGATAGAGGCGAAAGCATTGAAAATGTTAGGGAGTTTCAAATGAAAAAAATACACATTGACAGAAATAGCAAACAGCAACAAATCCCACATTTTAGCATTTTACATATGGCGAATGTTAAAAAACAAGTTAATGAGAATAAGTGGGCGGGTCGTGAGTTTATTAACGATAACGACAGCATCCCGCTCGGCTTTAAACTTAATTAATCATAAAGGTATATTTTTTTGGCTCCTTTACCCTTGAAACTTCTTATCGTATGAACACCCCTCGTCGGCTTCACTAACTTAGTATTAACAGCCGTAGCACCCATTAACGATACGGGGTCAAATGCGGTTCGGTAGTTCGTGGTCAGCTTCGCGGTCTTCGCCCTCTTACCTTTTGGATTTACTTTCACGGCTACTCTATCAAGAACTCCTTCAATTAGGTCCTTCGTGCTACTGCCTTTGTTGTATGTGGTCGCCCTTACACCAGTTTGTCGGCTCAGGTCTTTCGCTATCGTGCCACCTAACGAATGACCCGTCAGTTCAACATTATCCTTACCATATTTCTTTATTACTTCATTAACCAGCTTCTGCTCTTCTTTATATCTTGGTGTTCTTTTTAATACTCCCTTTACTAATGCGACATCGGTTAGCAGGTCCCGCTTATCTACTGAACCTCTAAATGCTACAATCGCTTTGCCATCTTTTTCATACACTGTTGATTTCTCTTTGCTAGCGACTGGCTTCCATCCGTCAGCACCTTTTCTATCCGACGAGGACGAATAGACATCCTCCGACAAATCCGCATTACCTCCCTTTTGTTTTCTGTATGCCTTACCAGCTTTTTTCAATGCTTCACCATAGGTTATACCGTGTTTAGCTGAGTAAGCCTTTACAAAGATTATCCACTCAGACATTATATATTTATTTTAATTTTTTTCCTGCCTCCTATATACACCCTAATATGTCCTCCCTACGACCCCAGATTATTTTTGGATTATAATAAATAAATTTTATATAATATACAATGAGTGAAGCAAAAAAAGAAATTCCCGCCGAAGAGGAAGAAGTAAATAAAACTCTACAATATGGAAAATATAAAAAAATGAAAATTGAAGATGTTGCCAAAATTGACAAAGAATATCTTGAATGGCTAGTTCAACAGCCTTATTTTAAGAATAAAGATGAAGTGAAAAAGTATTTATCGTAGGTAATACATTTTTCCTCTTATATTGATTTCTTTTTTTATAACCCGCAGTATTGCTTTCTGTTTGTGGAAGTCGCTAAATTTGGTAAAATGCGGTTCTTTCAATAAACCGTCTTCAACTTCTAATTCTCTATTCACTTCAAGGTATTGTTTAAGGATATCTTTGAATTGTATGATGTCAAAGTGGTGGTCAATATGGACATCAACCCGCTCATATATATCACCACTTATTTCGCATATGTATCGCGGTTCTACGAATACATCAATAGCCATAAGGTCAAGATATTCTTGTATTTGCGGTCTTATTGTATTCCTGCTCGCATCTTTTATTACTCTCGCCATTTTTTTTAATTTGCTAAGGCCTATGAGTTCAACACAGCAATTCCACGAAAACGGCTTACCATCTACACGAAAGTGTTTGCTTCCTGTTGTCAAATTACTTTCAACATCAACGATGCCATTTTTTAGACAAGGGTGATGGGTTATTAGGTCTAGCACGAAATTGCTATCTTCTGGGTTCAGCACTTCACCATCGTTATATTTGTTTATCATTCTTCTTATGTAGGATTTGATAGATGCTTTTGTTAGAAACCGCCTACCACCCACAACATACAACTTACGACTATACATTACTATATTATTATATTAGAAAAAATTATTACAAAAATATCATTGGTCTTCTAAGTAATTAACGATAACACTTACATTTCCTCCATTCGCAACAGTAGATAAAGACTGTTGTAAAAATGTTAGATTTTCGCCAGGTGCGAGTTGTATGTCGTAATCTCGCAGGTCAATAAGCTGGCTTGAAGTAGCATTAACATACAGTTTAAGGATAACATCCGTTATAGTGGCACCACCAAGAGCAGTCGCAGAGGTGTCCTTTGATACGATTGAAGTAGTGGCATCAATATCAACGAAGTTCTGTCCCGTAAGTGTGCCAGTCGTTTTCACAATTCGCACTTTATTAACTTTGTTATCTTCGTTTGATATGCTCACGAGAGTTGGATAAACTATTGAATAATTAGTCGCACCACCATTAAAAGTTGTTTTATTTTTTATGCTGAGAATTGGGCTTTCCGTGGTGCTCGCCTTTTCATCTCCTTCCGCTTCGTTTGATATGCTTGAATTAATAGTGTTAGTTCCTTCAATAAATAACCCAACACTCGCGGTTTTAAGGATTTGAATTCCAGTAGTAGCATCATTTCTCATTATAGCCGTAAAAGGTAATGTAGTATTTCGCAGACTTACACCAGTATTATCATTCGCATACTTAATCATATGGACTAGCTGAAATTCGCCAGTCTCTGGGTTCTCAATTGAAAACTTAATAGCACCAAAGCCCAAATATTGAAATTGAATTTGAAATACATTTCCCTTACTCCAATCCAAGAGATGCATATCGCCTGTTCCATCGCAGGGGTCATCCCAATCTTCTTGGTCAATATAATTGGCATTTCCTCCTCTACAATGTAGAATATTCATCCCTACCTCATTTTTGTAAAAATAAAATCCATCTTCAAATTCGTTTCCTATTCCGATAAATGAATAGTGTGCTTTCGCATCATCCGTCGTCCATAAAGCAGTGAAGCGACACATAACTCCCATACCCGTTCGGTATTTTATTTTTCTTCTGCTCACCAGAGAGGCATCCGCAGTCGCGCTGGCAGTCGTTTTCAATTCCGCCATATTAGCATTAAATGAAACTGTCGCCTTTGTTTCTGTTTTCGTCCATATCCGTGTATTAACTGTGTAGGGAAAGATTTCCTGTAATACTGGTGTTAATTGTGCGGTTGTAGTTTCGCCAAAGGCGGTTTTCATATTATCAATGTGTCCGCCATATCCAACTTTGAGATTTACGAAGTCTCCGACAGGATTTTGGGCGACTAAATTTCGTTGGTGAGACATTGTTCGTATATTATCAAAAAAAAATAAATTAACTATCAAAATTAATTACCTCTTACGAAATGGTAATTACATTTTCCTTCACACTTACAGTTCGCTGAGTAATAGCCAGAGTGTAGTGAGAATGGACTTTGTTTCGGCAGGTTCCAATAAACTCCCATCGCCGTTCCTGAGTTAAGTCAAGCCCACTAATCTCGTTCTGGTCCTTGCTCCACAGCGGGCGGTTGTTGTCCCAGCAATTAGCATAAACCCAGTTGTATTGATACACATTAGAATTCATCAAGGCACTACCCTCCAACCTCGGCTTCATAATCATATAGTCTTCAAGGTTAGCCACAGATACATCAAATTCTTCCTGTCTCGCTCCGTCAAGGGTAGTGTAAAACGAGACTACCTTTCGCTTAGCATCGGCAACAACAGCACCCGTAGCAGACCGCTCATCATTTACATCATTGTCATAAGCGGTATTTACACTTTCGGTAGAATTAAACACACTGTGATAAATCTTCTTCAACCTCTGCCCGTGTCCGCGGTCAAATCGCATAATAATGTTTTGGTTTTCAGTTGATTTACCATCGCTAGCAGTTCCAATAGTATTCTTATACACATAGGGATAATCAATATCAAAACTCATACCACTACCCGCAATCTGGCTTTGAATAGATTGAATGACACCAGGGTTCTGCTCAACAGCAAGAAACAAGTTAAGATTGCTAACAGCAACATCCGCAGCACCAGCAGCGATGGCAGCACCGCCACCAGGACTTAGAGGGTCAGCACCAGAATAATAAATCTTCGCAGAACCGTTCCAGACAATTCGCATCGTCAAAATCTCAGGAAACATAATAGTTTTATCAAGGGCGAAAATAGTATTGTAAAGCATACCAAGATTAAGCTTGATTTTAATTGCCATACTACCACCACCAAGACCATTACCCAAAGCACCAGCAGTAAAATACTTCGCCTCATTGTAAGGCACATTAACGGGTAGTGAAGTTCCAGTTCCAGCCGCGATGAGAGCATCGTTATGACGGCGGGCATTAGTTGAAGGAGGACCGATAGCACTAGCAATAGCATTTCCATAAACATTCAATGTCGCACGAAGGTGAGCATCAGTGTCAATGCTACCAGCCACAGTCGCAGCACTAGCAGTCTGACCAGCAAGAACAAGATTATCAAATCCAGTTTCCGCCCTACTGTCAGCATTACACTTTTGAAGCATACAGCCAGCACCAGTGCCGACATCGTGGTTTTCAAGTGCGAGAAAGTCTTTAAGCGAAGTCTCAGGCTTCCAAATCATCTTTGTAATATTTCCAACATAGTTCAAATCACACAGATAAACTCCGCTACGGGTTTGAAGTTGAATTTGTCTAATAGGAGCAAGGCAATCCATATAAGCCTTGTTGTATTTAGTATCCGTGTCTGGGATAGTGTAAGTAAAACTCAGAACTGACCTAGCCAAGTTAAATGGGCGACTAATAAGGTCAAATGTGCTTTCTTGTCCTCCCGCGGAGGTAATAGTGACATTTCCATTACTGCTTTCTCGCGGGTTAAGCTTATTCAAACGATAAGAAGCACTGATGTAGTCAGTCTTGCTGAATTCTAGTTCGCCTCCGTGTTGTGTAGGCATTTTGTGTGTAAGTGCTTTTTTTCAAAAACCACTTACGAACTCAAAAACGATTTTTCAAAGGGTTCTATATCTTAACCTGAGAAAAAATAAATAATTCTACAATTAAATTAATTAACGAGATTTGAGTAGATTGAAAAACGATGTGAATAAATTAAAATAATTCGTCTCGCGGTAAATCAACAATGTCATTACAATACCCAAACCGTTTAGGTTAATTGGTTGGTCGTTTTCGTCAGTTAAGTAAAACCGATACACATTGCTTGAACTAGTGGATAATCTTTTGCCATACTCCGACCCGCTTCCATCGTAGATAACAGAGCCGAACGGGATTTCATTCGCCGTGTATATTTCTTGGAGCACGTGATTATCACCTTCCCCAACGAGGTCGCTTTGAAGATATAATGTTTTTTCGCCAGTCAATATTATGACATTTGGGGACCTAAGGTTATTGTTAGCAAAGAAATAAGTAGAAGATCGCTCAAAACCCATAATTTCGTGAATACGAGTTTCGTCGTCAAATACAAACCTCGGTTGAATGTTAATGGGATTGTCTGCCACAGTAAATAATAGCTTGCCGTCTTCTGGGTCGGTGTTGGTGTTGTTGCTTGTTATTGTGTATGTGTAGTCATTGGGGCTTTCTGCTGTTAGCACCTCGGCCAGCTTATTTTTTAAGTTGTTCATTGTGTAGTTGCCTTCGGGTATCGTAATGACCGCCTCGTTGCCATTTTCACTCAGAATAAAAGTATTGTAAGGACTAGCAACGGAATAATACGACTTCGGAACATAGATATGAAGTATTTTACAGTGTGTTGGATTGTCTAACCCTTTCATATCAATTGAGTGTGTAAAATCGCTATCTGTGCCGTTTATCCTGTTTTTGCTATTGACATAGTAAATGTTAGAGCTCCTGCCACCGCGATAGTCCATTGACCCGACTTTTTGGATATATAATAGAAAATATATTTTTTTGTTTTTTAATTACTTCAAACCACTTGTGGGGGTGCGGGGCTTGCCCCTGCTACTAAATAAAAGTGTCAAAGCCGTAGCCGTTCTGGGTTTTCAACTCCTCCGCTTCTTTTTCTTTTAAGTCTGTCCAACCGCTGGCAAATTTAAACCTATTACCTTTTGCTCTTTCTTTAAGAAACCTAATACTATGCCACCCGCAAGTTGTGCTCGTATCACTTTGGTTTTTAACCTGATTAACCTTCATAAGCAGATATGTGCTCGGCTTACTCTTGTCAATAAGTTGTTTCATTTGGTGTAGAAATAGCTCAGTCGGCTTATACAGTGCGAGCGGGTCGTAGATTTCAATAGAGTCATCTTTAATTAGGTCAATCCAAACCGCAATCCAATGTGAGCCTGGTTGGCTAGACTTATCCAAGTTCATTATAAATCCATACTTCTTTCTTTTTTCTGGTTTCAGTTTGTTTATTTCGTCGCTGGCTACTGTTCCCAAATACCAATCATATTTCATAATGCTGTCTATTTCATCCGTCATCAGCCCTCTACCTTCCCCCGCTAAGTTCGCTGGTAGTTTTTGTTGCTCTTCTGTTGGCGGCTGCTCTTCTGTTGGCGGCTGCTCTTCTGTGGGTTCTGTGGTTGGTTCTGTTGTTGGTTCTGTGGTTGGTTCTATGCCGACTATATTTGAAACTTGATTTTTAATGTTTGGGTCAATTCTCATTTCAGATACTAAGTTATTTACATAATCCTTCTTCTTCATTTTCTTCTTACCTCCTTTGTCGGTAGATGTGTATTTGCCCTTCTTCAAATATTTCTTAATTGCTGGTATTGTTAAAAGTTTGTGTATTAATTCCTCCATCGTTTTTGCCCCAGCACCAGCTTGGTTTATTCCCAAATAATCAGCAAGTTTCTTTCTCATTTCATTCTGGTCTATTCCTAAATCAATCCCTTCATCTACTAAAACTTTTGCCATACCAGCAGTCGTGTGTTTTCCTTTAACTTTCTTCGGCGGTTGTTTGCCTTCGGCTATCATTTTCGCTTCCAAAGCAGGACCCAAAGTTTTGGGTATATCCAATTTTGGATACTTGTAATCATTTCTTAAACCTGCGGATATGTGGGATATTTTATCTTTAATTTCAAAGTATTTGGCTTTGGCCTCCGCTTGCTTTTTTTCTTGTTCTAATTCTTTTTTGTATTGTTCCGCCAGTTCTTTCTGCTCTTCTGCTGATTGGGCGGTGGCTATTGCTTGCTCTATTCCTTTACCAAGTTTGTCAAATTCTGTTTTAGTCAAGCTATTAATAAATTTCTTGCTAAATCCAGCTTCCTTCATTAATTCAATATATTTTTCTTTTAATTCCTTTTCAGCCTTTTTCTCTTCTTTTGTTTTCAAAGCCATCTGTTTTTCTTCTGGTGCTTGTGGTGGTGCTTGTGGTGGTGCTTGTGGTGGTCCCTGTGGTGCTTGTGGTGGTGCTTGTGGCGGTCCCTGTGGTGCTTGTGGTGGTGCTTGTGGTGGTGCTTGTGGTGGTGCTTGTATGTATTGAGGGTGAAACTGTGGCGGTGGTAATAACATTAGATCATTTTTTCTATCTTGTTCAAATTTTACATCCTCTATAAGTTTTTGCTCTCTTTTCGCCTCCCTAATGAGGTCTTCTTGTCTTTCTTTAATTTCAGCATTCTCCTTCCTTTCTCTTCTTTTCTTCTCATCTTCCGCCTGTTCTCTTAACTTCTTTTCCTTTTCTTCCTGCTCGTGTATTAGTTCATATTTTTTTTGTAGGTTGTCTTGTATCTGGTTGCGGTTCTCGTGTTCAAGGCGGTTGAAGTCGGACTTAATTACTTTCTCGCGAGCTTTACCCCGCCTGTTTGGTTTGTTCATATATTTCAAAAACAGTTTAACGATTTGAAGTGTTGAGAGGTCATTTGTTTTCTCGCCAAAGTTGAGATATGCTCGTTTGCCTTTGACTTTAATATATGGTCGGCCATCTTTGGTTCTGTATATTCTGGGGGGCCGTTGTTTAAGTTTCTTCTTTGGCTTACTTCGCATTACTACTATTATATTATTAGTAAAAAAAATAATAGAAGGTTTAGTTTTTTATTTTATCCCACCAGGGGGGTTGTAGGGGCTTGTCCCTACCTAAATTTAACGGCTCCTCCTCGCTGTTTCCCGTAGCCTTGCTTCGCCGCAGCCCTCGCTACACGGTCCGCATAAGGCACTCCGACATCGCTCAGAAAAGTAGCACCCCTGGAAATCAATTGGTTCTTCTTGATAAATCTATTAGCATCCAATATGGCTTGTCCGACTTTCTTCCAATTAACTTTGCCTCCTGTTTGTTTCTTTTTTCCTTTCTTCTTGCCTCCCGCTTGTGGCATCTTTGTAATTGGTGAAGGATTGTATCCGATATTGTATCCCGCTGGTTGTGAAATAATCACTGGTGATGTTGGCATCTATATATAGTTCTGAAAAAAATAATTATTTTATAAAAAAAATAACGAGTTATTTTTTGTTATAACACTTGTGTTAATAATTTACAAAAATCGTTTATTGAAATTTTGCCGTAGTTCATCAGAAACCGCATCCACATACAAAAAGTTAAACCGTTCTTTCGTCGCCTCGTGGTATTTTTCAATGAAGTAGTCTAGGTCGTAGCTAAGGTCTAAATGCTTATACACTAGTTCAATTTTATCAACACTCTGACCTGGAAAAATAAGAAGGTAGTCAAGCTGTTTAATTGCCTCTGGCTTCAAATCGTTCAGATACTGCGAACTCATAATCACCTTTGACTTGTAGTGTCTATTTTTTTTCAACAGGTCGCTAACGGACTTATCCCTCAACGAGCTACCCAAATCATCTAGCACGAAAACGACTTCTGGTGTAATGTATTTGGACGGTCTTTCTGCTGGTGCTTGTCCCTGTTTCTTCTTTTCATCCTCTTTACCAAAATAAAGAAACTTCGGCTTCGGTTCTTCTTTCTCGTCCCGCACAACCTCTCCTTCTTGCTCCTCGTCGGGTTTGTTGAGCTTGTCCAATTCGTAATCAATCACACTATACCCATCCGCTTTCAAATATGTGTATATCGCCATCGGGTTTCCCTTCTTCTTGAAGTGTTTAACCATTTCTTTGTATATGTGGTCTTTGTGTATCGTGCTGGCAATAATAACAATACGGGTCTTTTTGTCGGCCGTCCTTTTCAGGATTTCAAACAGTGCCGTTGTCTTGCCACTCTTCTTGCGAGCGAGAAGAAAAATATTGGCATACGGTTCATCAAATAACTTATATCCTTTTGCCAACTTGTCGCCATCTCCGTTTTGCTTAACTGGTTTCACCTTTACATTATTGATTTTCTCCATCACTCTATATTTTTATTATGCGATAAATTCCAAACAAATAACAATTCTTCCAGCTAGTGGGTCGGTCTCAATATTACCGCTGTCTGTTTTCAATACCCTAAAAGAATACTGCCCATCAGTCCAGCCGATATTTCCA
The DNA here is from genome assembly GCA_019918135.1 of Paulinella micropora. Lineage (NCBI taxonomy): Eukaryota > Cercozoa > Imbricatea > Euglyphida > Paulinellidae > Paulinella > Paulinella micropora. The sequence goes on from WBZZ01003282.1 coordinate 321,325, forward strand.
AGATTATAACCGAGATTTGAAATGTTTGCCGTGGTGCTGTCGGCGAATGTCCCGATTATTCCAATACGGTCCATATAAAGGATTTTTGTTTTCGTTTCAGTCAAGTCATTATAATAGTGGATAAACTTAACATTCATTCTAGTTGGGGTAAAGCTCATTTGAATGTTTTTGTCAAATGTCTTGCTACCACCAGCAAAATCATTACTTAGAAAAATAATCTTTTGGTATTTGAAATCCGTCATTGTTTCTATATTGTGTATAATATATTATGTTATTAATATTATTATTTGTGTGCTCTGTGTTAGGTCGGACCGCTTGTGATTTCTATTCACGGGTCAGTGTTAAAAAAAATGAAAGTTGTGTGTGGTGTATTCAAAAAGGATGTGTGTATAAGCCTTTTAGTGATTGGTGTGTTAGTTTTGATGAAGCTATTCCGCTAATCTGTGCTGGTGATAGCTCTTGGTATAAAATCTATTCGTCTGAATGCTCGTCTTTTTGAAAAAAAGGACACAAAAACCGCGGGGGTTATTTCTTTGAGCTAGAAGGGGAAGGAAGGCAGATGCCTATTAATAGTGTTAAAATACCGACATAAGTGTTGGCAACTTCACACGGTAAGTTCTTTTCAGATAGCCTTACAATACAAAGGGTGATGATGGCGATAATGATACCCATTTGAAACAAGTATTTGATAAGTCGGCTGTCAGTTTTTCGCTTAGTCAAACAGCAATCCCAGCTGTCCTCGTATTCGTGGTCTAATTTTTTTTCTTCCTGCTTAATTTGGACATCAAGCACACGGTTCTTTAACTCTGGTGTGAGTTCGCCTCCATCTACTTCTATGATTGGTGGTGGGTGTAATCTAGGGGGCATTAGAAGGAAATAAAACTGCTCGTATTTCTGCTAATTGGTTGGTTTGGTCTTGTAATATATTAAGTAAAGTTTTATTTTCTTTTTCTAAATTAACTACCTTCTCTGATAATTGTTGAACGGCTTTAATTAACGGGGCGATAAACTCGGAATAACCTATACCATAACCAACATCACCACTATCAATACATTTAACATCTTCTGGCTTAACACTCACACCTTTCATTTCGCATTCTTGTCTTTGCTTTTGACACGGAACCATTATTGTTTCTTTTGAAAATCCAGCAAAATCTAACATATCCATTTCTGTCAGTAGGTCTTCTACCTCTTGTGCTATTAAACCCGCTCTCTGTTTCTTGTTATCGTCAATCATACGATAGCAGACTGGATTTAACTTATTGATAAAATCTAAGCCTAAACATTCCTTTATATCGCTTTTAAGCCGTCTGTCTGATGTTTGAACGGGGCCTGTTAATACCCATAAAGTCCCATCGCTTCCTCTCAACGACATTAAAGCAGTATTTGAATTATTCTCCCATATGAACCCACTCGTTGAAGAACCATTTAATCTAAATCTAATAGAATAAGAAGTTAATCCTCCACCTCCTCCTGCTGGTGCTGTTCCTCCACTTAACGATTTACTTGCCCCAGACTGGCTCATATAAATCCCCCAGTTTGAATCTCCGATGTCCCACATAAATATTCCTCTCGCATTCGTCCCGTCTGTTTGTCCTTGAATTGCTATTTTTGCCCCATTAGTTGATGCTGATGCCGTTGTTAGCACCCCAGAATATGTAATCCCCGCATTTGCCGTTATTAATCCTTTTGTCCATAAAGTTCCATTCGCCCCATTCAACGACATTAACAATTGCTCTGCTGAATTCTCCCACACAAAACCCATTGTAGAATCATTAGCAACCCTAAACCGAAAACTATACGAACTAAAATCATTTCCAGAAACGGCTAAACCATTTGCCAAACTTCTAGTATTTGCTGCCCCACCAGATGCCGCATAAATCCCCCAACTTGTATTGGTTGTATCCCATAGAAATATACCTTTTGCATTTGTTCCGTCTGTTGCTCCCTGAACTCCTATTTTTGCCCCACTTGTATTTGTTGCCGAGGTTAATGTTCCTGTGTATGTTATCCCCGCATTTGCTGTTAGTAGGCCTGCTGTGCTGACATTCATCGCCTCAGACCAAGTTATATTGCTTCCTGCTGTTATTCCTGATTTATAGTTAAAAGCAAGTTTGTTTGAGTTTTTGTATATTTGAAAGTTTGAGCCAGAATTACTTGATTTCCAGTTTGAGCCGTCATAATAAGCATCAAAACTTATACCTATATTGTCGTGTGCCCAATTCAATAATTGAAATGTTGGATAAGCATCCGCCGTTGTTATTGCTTGTAAGTGTGCTCCTCCAATATTTGAAGCCGTTCCATATAATTCTAAACCACCTGATGCCCCTGCACCTTTCGTTGTATTGCCTATGATTATTGGTTTGCCTGATGCTGTTGTTATTTTATCACTTGCTGTTAGTGTCGTTGTAGTCATACCAGCACTCGCAGTTAATGTAGTTCCCGTTATTGTTCCACCATTTGTTATATTGTTTGAGTTCATATCCAAAGCACCATAAAACCGCATGCCTCCCGCATTGTTAAAACGGACAATGTCAGACGACAGCGACTTATTATCCAAAAGTTTTGAAATATAAAGACCTGCTCCTTTTACATCAGATGCTACATTCGTGAATAGGTAGCCTCGTTGGTCTGCGGTTCCGCTTGAAGCAGTATTTAGAGTATATAAGAAAGACTGCCAATCACCCGTTGTCTGACTGAAAAAGATATCTCCTCCGTTTTGGTTTAATATCCTCGCCCCATTATATGTTATATTCCCGCCATTAATGATATCCACATTATTAAAATCGGCTTGACTTAATAAGGTAAGTGCTCTTACATCATTTCTACTTCCATTAAATATCTTAATTCCTGTTATGGTTTGGTCGCCTGTTAGTTTTACATTTTGCCCATCCAATGTGTCCGCATACCCTTTTGTCGCCCCGTCTGTTGATAATGTTGGAGTTCCAAGGTTGGCTATTTTGCTACTATTACAATCTAGCCCCGAAGCATTTACCCAACCAACAATCGTCCCGTCAATAATGAAACTTATTTTTTTGGCAGAAATTTCAAAGTTGTAATATGTCGCTGTTTTCATATCCAAACTAGCAATTGACCCGATATTACTGGTAGAATTGAAAACGATAAATGTGCCCTTTGTTGTCGCATTCGTTGAATTTCCTGTTATTTCAAGGGCACTGCTAAATGTTTTAATTCCTGCTATGGTTTGGTTTCCTGTTAGTTTCACATTTTGGCCATCTAATGTATCCACATACGTTTTATTCGCCCCGTCCGTTGTTGCTGTTGGTGTGGCTAAGTTTGTTATTTTTCTATTGTTTAAAGATAGTGTCGTGCCCGTTGCTGTCGCGATTACATTATCACCCGCATATAAATCAACATATGACCCTGTTATTTGTATTGGATAATAGCCCGCAGTTGCTATTTTTTGTGCCACAATCTCTCCTATATTTGTTGCCGTATCAAAGGCAATACCGATACCATCAAAAGCGGTTGGACCTGTAGCACCCCGCACTTCTATTGTTGAAGTAAATTTTTTATTCCCTGCTATGGTTTGGTCTCCTGTTAGTTTGACAACCGAAGTATCAAGAGTAGAAACATCAACACCATCAACAAGATTAACATTTGTTATGCTTTGGCTTTTCATATCAATCCCCGCACTCGCATTTACCACATTGCTGAATGTTTTGGTTCCTGCTATGGTTTGGTCTCCTGTTAGTTTTACGGCCGAAGTATCAAGAGTAGAAATATCAATACCATCAACAAGATTAACATTTGTTATTGAAAATCCTCCCATATTTAAACTATTCGTCATAGCCATCGTGCCGTCCTTTGCCAGTTTAGTATCGGTGTAAGCCTTTGTTGAAGCATCGCCGTCATAGAATGGGGCTGGAAGTCCGCTGATTGCTGTCGTGCTGTTAAAATTTAAAACATTATTTGTCAATGTCATTCCGCCCCCTGTTGTTGGAGCAAAAAGTATGGACGAGCCTACAAAAGATAATGGATAGCCCGTCGCCCCACCCGCTTCCGACGAATAAATAGAACCCATATTATTGTTGTAATTGAAGAATAACTTGCCAGTGTTTAATGGATTTGAGTCTTTTACGGCCACATAAGTAGTAAATGTTTTGTTTCCTGTTATAGTCTGGTCTCCTGTTAGTTTAACGACTGCGGTATCAAGAGCAGAAACATCAATACCATCAACATTACCGACATTTGCTACATTAAACCCTCCCATATTTAAATCCCCTATCATCATAGCGAGCCCATCCAATCTAAGAAAAGGAGAAGCAACATTTCGCCATTGCCCAGTGCTGTAAATGAGCAGTTGGTTATTGGCGGGGGTGCCTGTTATGACTACATCACTTAAAGCATCTATTGATTTAGTTGCTATCCTTGTGTCAAAGTCTGTATTAGCCCTTGCTGTGGTGTAGTATAAGTTAGTTCCTTCGGCTAGGTTAGTGGTTGATTTAGTGGTTAGTCGCGCATCAAACCTACCATCAGTATAGTATAGATTAGTGCCTTCTTTTAAGTCAGTCGTTGATTTTAAAGCCAACCTCGCATCAAATCGGCTATTAGTAAAATAAAGATTTACGGGGTCAGCATCTTCTGGCACCCTATCTGTGTATAAGCCCACTATGTTTGTGTTCGTTAAATCCAGGTTGGCTATATCCAGACTATCAACCGCAATTTCAGATAAGCCTAAGAGCGATTTATATTGACTGCCCATTGAACCGTGCTTCACCAAAACCTGTGGAGGTGCGGAGGCGGAGTCTCTGCTATATATTATCTTAATTAAAATATTATATTTAGGAAAATATAGCAACCCATAGCAAGCAGTTACCAACCTATGCCGGGTAAATCTTCGGTAGAAAATCTTAAAATCGCTAATGCGAGGCGAAAGGAAAAGGCTAAGCAGAGAAAGATTGAGAGGGCCAGGGAATTACTAGCGGAGGAAGAGGCTAAGAATGTTAAAGAAATGACCAATGATGAAAAGATGGACCACACAGCTAAGAAGCAGTTGGCGAAGGACCTCATTAATGGAAGAGACGGTGAGATAAGTGAGGAAAGTAGCTCGGAAGAAGAGGTTGAGCAGGACTTTGCTGACCTAATTGCCCAACGAGTTGCGGGTATGAAATTGAAGACTAAACAGAAGAAGAAGAAAGCGGTAAAAAAGAAAGTGGAAGAAGAGAGTGAGAGTGAGAGCGAAAGTGAAGAAGAGGAACAGCCTAAGAAAGGTAAAGGTAAGAAGACTGGCCGTGTTAATGTCAATGTTTATGCGGGACAACCAGAGAAGTCAAAAAAAGAAAGTAATGATGTTTCAAAGATATTTTTGAAGTTCTAATATATAACTTTATGCCAGACTTATTATTTACTCTTTTATATATCGTGATAAACTACCTCACTATTTTAGTCGCATACAGCAATGGACCATAAGCATACAGGAAATAATCAAGTTGTGGAGGATGTGGATGAAAGAAAGGAGCAACAAGCACTTGAAATTCATTACCAAAAAAGATTACCAACCGATAAATGGAATACAATATGGTCTGATAAACCACTTAAACAAGTATTTGTTGATTTGGCGGATATGTCAAAACTTAAAGACAAGAAAGGAAATAAAGGTTATGCTTGGATGTTATTTTGGATTGACACTCACAGCCGATTTTTAATCATTAAACCACTTAAAAATAAAACGGCTAAGGAAGTTTATTTGGCTTTGAAATCAATTCCATATACACCGGAAAGCATTACCACCGACAGCGGAAGTGAATATAAAGGAATGGTAAAAGATTATTTCAGAGAGAATAATATTGAACACCGGACGGTTGAAGTTGGCGACCATCGGGCTCTTGCTATCGTAGATAGAGTAATACGGACGATAAGGCGGTGGCTTGACATTCTATTTGAAACTAATGGTAATTTTGACTGGCTTTCTTGGATTGATGATATGGTAGATGCTTATAATATGAGGTTTCACAGAACAATTCAAGCTAAGCCGATTGATGTATTTAAGGGTGTTAATAAAAATAAACAACTTATTCAACGGGACGGTCTAATTGACGAATTTGAAAAGGGCGATAAAGTGAGAAAGGAGTTAAGAAGGAATTTATTTTCAAAAGGGGGCCGACAATACAGTAAGCAGATATTTACAGTAGTTGGTCGTAAGGGCTTCAAGTTAATACTCAATTCAGACGAGTTGGTCAGTCCAAGGGAACTATTGAAGACCAAATTTGATAAACCGGCGGACGAGGAAAAGCAAATTAATGAACAAGTTAAAGAAATAACAAAAGAAAAGAAAACGAAAGAACAGTTAAAAAGAGAAGACATTCAACCTGAGAACATAAGGACGAGCAAAAGAGAAAAGAAAGCGAAAGTAATACTGGATTTGTGAGTGAGAAAAATGATTTAATTAATAGGTAAAATCCATTTGATTGCGATGGTTCTCTCCTTCAAGACCCTGCTGATGGCTGTAATGGAATTGAAAATAATCAACTCGTCTGGCTCGCCCACCGACACAAGAAAAAGTTTCTCATTTTGTGGTTTTCTTATAGTAGTATCAACTCTTGCCCAACCAAAGTAGTATTCATTTTTTTTCTCTTCTGGGTTTTCTTCAAAAAAATCGCCACCGTAAGCTTTGAACATATAAGACCTCACTTTTTTTCTTGCCAAGATGAATTCGGTATGAACTTGAACAAATCGCTTACCCTCAACATTCCTTGCTGATTGCTCAAATGAGGACCAGCCTATTTCAGGTATTGGACGGCGAGGGGCGGGTTCAGCAGGGGCTGGGTCGGCGGGTGCTGGGCCAGGGGCGGGTTCAGCAGGGGCTGGGTCGGCGGGTGCTGGGTCGGGGTCTGGGTCGTGGTCGGTCGGGGCTGGCCCAGGGGCGGGGTCGGCTGGGACGGGGGCGGGGGCATCCTTCAACTCCCCAAGCTGGGCTCTCCGCAGGATGTCGGTGATTTGGTCCATAGAACCGTTCGCCTCCAAGTGAGCAAAGAGCTCGTCGGTCGCCTTCTTGACCTTGGGGTTATCAAACATCCCAGCTTTTGAGAAGTCTTTTTCTGACACGTGATTTCGGTTTAGGTCGTCAGTTTTTTTAGCAATTTCCTTTTTTATTTCTGGGGCCGGAGTTGCGGGGCGAATTTTTTGGAAATAGTTAATGTAATTTAGGCAAACGGAATGAAAATCCAGAAAAAAAGTTGGCGAAACACTCCGCGGTGGGGAGGTACCATTTTACCGCATTACCGCAAAAAATAAAATGACTGAAAGTCTGATCACGAAAGAACAAAGAACGAAAGAAGATTGGTTAGAAATCTTTGAGGCGAACAAAGAGAGTAGAACCAATCTAAAAAAAAGCAAAATAGTTTGTGAAGAAAAAATCAATAAGATTGACAGAGAAATTGATTTATTGAACGAAAAAAAACAACCACACCTCATCAAATTAAATGCTATTAATCACGTAATTCGCAAACTTGATAAGGAAAGTGAGAGGGTTGAAAATGACAGAATGTTTAAACAAAAAAGACGAATGACATTATTCAAAAAAGAAAAAGAAATCAGACTTTTTTATGCTTGGAGAAAAGAAAATCGTTCTGAGTTTAAGATAGAAATACAAGACCGTATTTTTGATGGAATAGATAAAGAAGGATTGTCTTTCAATCGTTCTCTAATGAAATAAATAAGAGATAAGAATGATAATGATGGAGGAGATGATATGAATGTTGAAAATGGAAATGATATGTTCCAAGTGAGGAACAACTATTCTATATAAAAAGTGGTCTATCCACTGAACTCCTTTGACACATAGGAGTATAAACTAGTGTGTATTATTTTATTAATTTTCAAAACAAAAAACAAAAAACCCCCTTGCTTGTAAAGAGATTTTTTCTCATATCATACTTGTTTGTGATAAAGGTGGAGGGTGGTGGCAACAACGGCTGAGGTAAATTCCTTCTTCCTTTTCGCTTATTTCCTTCGTCAATACCGGTCCTTTTTGATTTCCTCTTGATTTACAGGGGCAAGCCCCCGCACCCCCCTCCGTTTATTTTATTATTATTACCTTCTTATTTAAGCAATCTATGTGAATTTGTGGGGGTTTCTTAGGTGCTTTAATTTTGGATACATTGTGTTTTAATTTCATATGTCTTGATTTACAAGCTCGTGATATAGTCTCATAACATTCTTCACAAGTAATCTTTTCTAATGCTTTCTTATTTCTCTTTTCTCTATTTTTGATTTCGTATGATTTCTTTTGTTGTTTAATGACAGTAAGTCTTTCTTCATATAGTTTCTTTGCTTCTTCATATAGTTTGTTTGCTTCTTCCATTTTATACCATTTGCTGTTTCATTGTTTAAATGTTTAACGAATTTTGAAGATGTTTAACTAATAGCAAAAATATGGGGATTTGGACTGAAAGACCCTTTTCGGGCTGGTATTTGCTTGAAAAATACCTGCGCGAAAAGGGTAATCATCTTCTAAGGGAGGAGCTAGCACGGCGCTGAACGAAACACTCCTAAGACCTGAAAAAAGAGGTTTCCATGGTTTGCGGACCGTAGATTGCGGACTAAGAAAAAAATCTTTTAAGAGGAGCCTGTTTGGCCTGACTATTCAAAAGTGCAGACTAACCTAGTGCGGACCGACAGACGTATGTGTGACCGGCGGGTTCATGTCACTGC
>WBZZ01003282.1:337500-355000 GCA_019918135.1 Paulinella micropora
TAGGCGCATACGCACCTGCTGCATGCAGTCGGGCAGCTTATCAAGGGAGTCCACGCTCGTGGAAGATACAGAAGAAACACATACAGCTCGCGGAAGAAACACATACACATTACATACAAACACACACACACAAACGCATTTTGTATAGGTGACCAAGTCGATTCATGCGCTGATGACGATGGCGCAGAAGGAGGGTGACCACTCCGCCTACGCTTTCCTGCAGTGGTTCGTGGCCGAACAGGTCCCGCACGGCAGCAGAAAGCAAAAAATGTGTTCTCTCTTCTCTCTCTCTCTCTCTCTCTCTCTCTCTTTCCCCTACCCTCCTCACCCCTCCCTCCCTGTCCCCCCTCCCCTTTCTTTCTCTTTCTCTCTCTCTCTCTCTCTCTCTCTCTCTCTCTCCTCTCTCTTTCTCTCTCTCCCTTCCACTCCCTCCCTCTCTGGTCCCCCCCCCCACACACACACCCACACCCCCCCCCCCCCGCGCCCCCCCCTCTCTCTCTCTCCCTTCTCTCTATATATATCTGTCTATCTATCTATCTATCTATCTATCTATCTATCTATCTATCTATCTATCTATCTATCTATCTATCTATAAATCTATCTATCTATCTATAAATCTATCTATCTATCTATCTATCTATCTATCTATCTATCTATCTATCTATCTATCTATCTATCTATCTATCTATCTATCTGTCTGTCTGTCTGTCTATCTATCTATCTATGTATCTATCTATCTATCTATCTATCTATCTATATATCTATCTATCTATCTATTTATCTATCTATCTATCTATCTATCTATCTATCTATCTATCTATCTATCTATCTATTTATCTGGGGGGCTAGGCACGCGGGCAAATCTGAAGCTAGGTCTTGCTCGCATATTCACACCCCCCTTACAGCCCTGCACCAGCTGTGTTTCGGATTTGTCGCAACTGGTGCAGCGTGACTGGCCAGGGCGGATGACTACCCTTCGTGGGCCCTTGACATTCTCAAACTGTTCGGGAAAACCCTAAGAGCCTTCGATACCGCGGCCTGCGGGAAACCGCAAGGTGCAGCAGGCGAGGTAACGCTCGTCGGATGGTAAAAACTCGAAGGATGTGGCCACGCAGGGAATAATGGATAACTCGCAGCCAAGTCCGTTCTTGTGAGGCTACCCGCGCACGGCTCCTAATCGGTTGACTACCGCTGCTCCACTAAGCGGATCCGGTAGTCATCCGTCGCCGCTGTCCAGTGGTAGCCTGGCAAATGGGAAAGGTTCAGAGACTAGACGGGATTGGGATGTTCCTGTGTGCGGGCAGGGAGATCTTAAGGTATAGTCCGGCCGCCACGAAAGTGCTGGCCTTGGATGAAGCTCGAAGGTTGGTGTACCCCTCGGGCCCGAGCCTTGGCGGGGCATCACGTGTCTGGAACCAGTCTGAGCCCTCCAGTCAGGGAGGGTTCAGACTGTATAAATTCTGAGCTTAGTGCTCCTTTCCAGCTCGCTACCCAGTCGCCGATTGGCGGCGGGGTGGAATGGATGCCTATGTCTTCGGATATGCAGAGCTAATAGACCAAACATATCTATCACCGGGGGGATTTAAGGGGCCAGCTGCTCAGTGCTCCAGCCTAAAACCAAACCCCCTAAAACGACGGTTTTGTGTCCGCCGTTTGTCGCGCGCGGCGCAGGGCTAACAGACGACCAACTCTCGTCGGGGGACCAGGGCCGTGATGCAAAGGGTTGATGAAGTCGAAGGTAACTCACAACGAGCGTGAACTCACGAAACCTCGGCTTGTTCGTGGCATCATCTCCTTATGGCACACGCCCCTGGGGAAGTCTTTTTAGTGGTTGTTCCTGTACAGATCAAGGGCTCGGCTACCTTTCGGCTTGAACTGGGCACGGGCACCAACCCGAGCGGATGGTTGGTGTGCAGCTTGTGAAGTGCTGAGAGTTCCTGCCCGGGGGTAGTATAGGAGGCTTATGGCTTTTACAGCTATGCTACGCCCATAGATTAAACATATCTATCTATCTACCTATCTATCCATCTATCTATCCATCTATCTATCTATCTATCTATCTATCTATCTATCTATCTATCTATCTATCTATCTATCTATCTATTCTATCTATCTATTCTATCTATCTATTCTATCTATATCTATCTATCTATCTATCTATCTATCTATCTATCTATCTATCTATCTATCTATCTATATCTATATCTATATCTATCTGCAATCGGTGCACAGTCCCCATCTCAGCCCACTGTCCAGCCACCCTCTGATGGCATGCCCTTAGGCTATGTCCTCGATATGCAGAGCCGATAGACCAAACCTATCTATCTTCCGTGTCGCGTGTCCTGCCTGTTGCAGGACCACGAGGTGGCAACCGCGCAGGCGCTTTTGGAGGAGGCGCGCTCCTACTCCCCCATGCCGGGCCTCCTCTACCACCTCGACAAGAAGCTCAGCAAACGGAAAGCAGGCGAAGCCTAACACTGATGTCGCACCCTTCTAAAGCCTCAACTTTTCTCTCTTCCCATTTTTTCGTCACTTATGTTTGCCTTTTCACACTTCCTTTTCATCCCTACGAATACCACTGAATTCTTCTCAAATTATTAAAAGTTGTTCAGTGGGAAAAGGCGCAAGACTGTGGTGGTTCGTCGTGATAGCGTACAAGAAGGAGAAGACTACGGAGTGGAAAATAGCTAAGAATGAGGAGGAAACAAAAGAAAGATGGAGAAAAAAGGGGCGAAAAAGAAAGAGGACCAAGGGATTGAATGAAGAAGGTGATGGTTTTTTGAAAAACGAAAGCGTAACCGAAAATGATAAGCATTGAGAACTGGCAAAGATATGTATGCTTCCCACTTGTCTACTAGTGGCAAGTATTCTATCATTAAAAGTTGATCAGTGAAAAAAAAAAAAAAAAAAAAAAAAGCCTCCGAGAGAAGAAAAGTAGTCTCGCAAGAAGGAAAGCTACTGCTATTTTGAAGAATATTTAGGAGGTAAGGGGAAAATAGAAAACAAGCAAAAAAAATTAAACAGCAGGCCACCGTGTGTAGGCATCACCCCCCGGATAGCCGGTAAAAAATACCTTTTCCTGGTGACAGGTGCACCAGCTTGTTTTTCAGTATTATTTGTCCGGATTGGACCTGATGCCATTTTATTCCTGGTCTGTTGCCGTTTTCCTTTTTGGCTTCACTGAGCTAATACAACGAGACATCATTCTCATTCTTGAGGACTGTGTTTGGTTGTATTACCGACTTTTTACGAGCTATCGTTGGGGGCATTACATTTGGAGTCCACATCACTAGGGTGATTTCTTTCTGCTTTGCCACACAGGCAACAGAGTGAATTTTCACTGACCTGTCTCACACGGGGACGTCAGACGAAAACAAATACTCCAACACAGCTCCCTCATAACTCTTACACAAAACAAATAATTTGATTGGTCTCAAGCAGGTGTCTCGTACCCTCTAGCCCAATCAGTATCTGTGTGCTCACAAGGAGACATCAGATACAAACTCTCTGTCGTTCTTGCTGTTCTCACACAGAGACCAAGAAGAAGGAGGTGGACAGAAGAGTGAAGGAACACACACAAAACACAAATAAGCATAGGGACAGGAGCACAACACTCTACCCTTCTAGTTTGTGCATTTATCTGCATTATCTCACACATACGTCAGAGTATTTTTGCAAATCTCTGATCGTTTTCTAAAGGTAGGTCTGAGAACCTATCCGACCGACTGTCGACTTCTCAAGGAGAGCTTTTCTAGCTTCTCTATTACTATCTGTGTGTAGGTTCAAGTGCCTCATACTAGATACAATATAGAAAAGAAGGAGGAGAAAGTAATCTGAGTAAGGAGAACAAGAAATCGGAGAAAGTCTCAAAGACTATTTTTCTCAAACAAAAACAAACATACAAACAGTGTTTCATAGAGGACAGGGAATCTTATCCTACCCTCGCTATTAGTTTCTCTGTTCACTAGTCAATCGACTGAAGGAGGAACAGAACACAAACGAACAAAAACCAAACATAGGAGCTGACACTGTCCTCCTGTTGATCACTACTACGACATCATGTCGACAGAGACCGCCGAAGTGAGTGAATTCTCGGAGGCAGATCAAAGAAGAGAAGAAGAAGAAGCAGGAGGAGGAGGAGGAGGAAGAGGATTGAATGAAGGAGGAGGAGGAGGATTGAATGAAGGAGGAGGAGATGAAGGAGTAGGAGGAGGAGTAGAAGAGGGCTGGGATGATGAAGGAAGATATGGAGGAGACGAAGATGAAGGAGGATTTGAACAAGAAGAGACGGGAGGAGGAGGAGCATATGGTAATCCCTTACCACCTGCCTACACGGGAGGAGGAGGACGAAAAATGATCGACTTGATTCATAGTGATGGAGAGGAGATCACAGTGGAGGAACAACAGTGGGTGCAAGACCACTATGACCTCACTAAAAAAAAAGTTTGAAAACAAGATGGGGGGAGAGAAGGATACCTATGTGTGGATCCCTCAGGATCAAAGAAGAGAGAAAAGTCGTGCTAAAAAGGATGTCTATATCCTATTATCAAACACAGCACAGCTCCTCGGCAAACTGGTCTCTGATCCAGAAGAGAGAAAGAAGATACAGCATATCAAGTTTGGGGACACACACACCCACCTTGAATTACTCGATGCTATCTTTGGGGTGTACACTCAAACCCTGATTTGGGAACGTACATACGGCCCACGATGTGAGGGTTACCTCCAGTACACAAACCCAAGAGCAACGGCCAGATTCCTCGCGACTGGTCAGGAGGCAGTCGATGTAACAAAAATGAAGACCAATCTGGGTTCGAAAAACTCGAGTGGTATATTTCATTTTTTTACAATGGAAATAAAGGCCTTGGAGGAGGGGAAGGCAGAGATGGAAAAAAGCATTAAGGCAGCAGGAGAAACTCATCCTGTGATTGATGAGTTAGAGAAGACCGACAGAGTTCTGACCAAGGTCAGACTGTTGATGGGTGCGTTACTGCACAAGGAGGCATGGAAGAGATGGATTCCTACCAAGGATCACTCTGTCCTTAAATCACTTAGTAACGCACCACCGGTCGCCAACAAAGCAGGTGTTGACCAATATGTGGAGAAATATAATTTTCTCAGATCTGCTTCTGAATTGGTGGCCTTTATCACTCATGCTCAAAAGCTGGTGATATCTGAGAAGAAGAAGGCGAAAGAGAATGAGGAGTTCGAGAAGACGATGAGACTGGAAAGAATGAAAGCAAAAGTGAGTGGTGCAAAGACACACCCTCCGACATATTTGACCCCACCAGCTCCTGCCCCACCAGCCCCTGCACCCTCGGGCTCAACTATGGTGGTGGTCACAAACACGGAGAAGAAGGACAGACAGAACATCATAAATGCCTTCAAGGGGAAGAAAGGAGGAGTGGCAAGTCTCATGCTATATGCCAAGACGAGCTCAGACAAAGACTCTGATGCTTCGCTTTTGAGCAAGCTCAAAGAGATCAATGCCTGCATGAAGGCTTTTCCTTGCGACGAAACGCAGGAATACGAGGCCCTTGTTACTGTTTTTGACCAATCTCTAGTCTCGGAGGGATTTGATCTGACACAGTACAAGTTTTTGAGAAAGAAGGAGGAGATTAAGAGAAACAATGCAACAGGCCTAGACGCTCAGTGTGAACTGGCGGTGGCCACACTCATTTCATATTTTCAATCTCATGGATACCAGCATCTCTGCACTGGTACTCTCATAGGATTTGAAATCTTTGAGACAGTGGCGATGAGTTTGAGGAGTGCTGTTGGCTTGGCGGCGACCCTTACGGAGGTAGTTTCCTCCTATGGGCTATTCTATGGCCGCAAGTCGATCATCCTCTATTTATTTTCTTTTCGGCGTTACACACAGTTAACCCGAGTAAGCTTACTCAGCTCATACAACAATGCTCGACGTTTAGCTCAGTGAAGTCCAAGAACTTCCTCGAGACACACGTGTTCGAAAATACGGTTCAAAGCGTTGCTCCGGCAGCACTGTTTCAAGAAGTGATGAGTGCATGCTCAAACATGGACTCGCTCACGGAGGCACATACGGCGCAGGCAGGCGGTGTACCTGTTGGCGCACAAGCCACGTACACAAACAGAGTTGCCGGTTGGAAGAGACAGAGAGAGCCAGACCTGAAGACCGCATGTTGGAGGTGGTTCGCGGGCTTGCAGTGTAAGGCACAGATGGAGAACAGAGACTGCTCTTTCAATCATGATAGGCAGAACCCAACAGCAAGGGCAAATTTTCTGAGCAGGACGGAAGGCAAGGAACCGGGCCTTTTCAATATGCTTCAGATTGCCGCTGTGAACGAAGGTTGGTATGCCAATATGTGTGATGATGAGGAGTTACGAGAGGCAATCATTACCTACATGAAGAGGATGAAGGAGAAGAAGGAGGAAAGGGAGAGACAAAAGAACTTAAAGGCCTCTCAAAGAGGACGAGAAGGAGGAGCAGGAGCAGGAGGACGAGGTGGAGGAGGAGGAGGAGGACGAGGACGAGGAACATGGAGAGGAGCCTCGAGGTGGCAGGGAACCCCTCAGAGAGGAAGAGGAGGAGGTCGGGGATATACCCCTTATGGAGGGAGAGCTGTTCGAGCTCCAGCCCCCCCACCCAGAGGAGGAGGAGGCTCGTGGGCAAGCTCCAACCCAAATTTCGGTCGAGCTCAGGCCTGCAACACTGCCTCGGAGACCGATACATCATCCTACCCGGACACTACTCAAGGTAATCGTTTCGAGGTGGTGGAATGACTGGAGGGGGAAGAAGAGAGGAAGGAGAAGACTGTGAAGTTTAACCCTAAAGTCACAGTGCTTTCTAATGCTGTTGTGCAGACTGGGCCAACGCTTCCTCTATGTGAAAACAAAGATGTGGGTACACAGAGACTGCAGCCCCAAGGTAGTCTCATACCCGTTCATACAGCACGGTTACCAATGATAACTGATGCAAATAGGAAGGCGAGACTTGCGATGGAGGCGAGGAGGCCAATGGCAGACGTATCGCCTCGGCCAAGCAAACAACCACGAACAGACTCAATGTCTACGGTCGCGGCGGGTGGCGAGCAAAAAGACAATGTGTGTACTCAAGTACCACAAGACAATGTCGCTCAAATAGTAAACGCACCAGTACCGCAGAATAATAAAAATGTTAATGAGGTGAAGCAGGAGGAGAAGAAGGAGGAGTTGAAAAACTTAGAGACAAGACTCCAAAATTTGGAACGTAAAGTTCTTGTTCTCGCAGCCAATATACACAAGCCCGATGCTCTGTGTTATACGGAACTTTATTGTGAAACATTGAAGACAATATTAAAAGTTGGTAATGATACGATGGCGAATATTAATATTGTCGGCAGGAAGTTTTTTAATCGATACCGGGACTGGGTGGACGGAAATATGAAAAAGTCAACGGGCACTCTCAAAGGAGTGAGCAGCCGGACGGATATCACGGGAATCATCACACTGACCTTTAAATTGAAATCCGCACGAGTATACCGTATGGACCTCTATGTCGTCCCCGGTTACCACGGGTCAATATTACTATCGTATGACCAATTGGCTACGATGGGGGCTGTGATTGATTGCGCCGCACGGCGAGTGATATATGGAGTAAAAAGAGGAGAAGAGAACGATATTGATCCCTTCAACGCTACTGACTCTTATGAGGCTTATGAGCTGAGTCTAGCGACGGATCACAAAAAGATGGCCATCGCACATGAGGCACTTGAGGTGTACGTTCACCCCCATGTCGTAAGACCGGATGAATTGTCCTGGACCGACAATTGGGAATCCCAAGTGTGCACTGTCACAGTTCCGACATCCCAATGGGACAAAAAGTCTATTGATGACTTAATCGAGAAGCGAAAGGAGGAGATTATATGTGTCGCACAAAGAAGCCCGTCGTTGGCGAGATTCGCGGAAGGAGTAGGAACAGATGTCCATATTACTAACGGATACTGTTTCCATGCGAAAGTAGGAGAAGAAAAAAGGGAGGAGTTTGTACCAAGGAGAACGGGGCGAATCCCGGATACTCCACCAGAAACTATTAAAAGTTTTATTACTGATTTCTGGGGTGACGAGCCCACGTGGCCGCGTTCACTGTCTGAAGTGAAGAAATGCTTACGGACTTTATTCGAAAATAATAAGCCGTATACTATTATCCTGCCATATAATGAGAAGGCGATATGGGCACAGGAAATAAGGGACCGGCTTATTGATCATCCTATACCGGTACCCTCTCGCAAGCAACAGCTAGTGGTGGCTTGTCGTATGGGAACTCGTGAGCAGAGCAGTGCATACAAGCGGAAGCTCAGAGACCTCGACAAGTTGAAATTGATACCGCAAGCATTCACATGCTTTGATGGTTTTTACACCCGTAAAGCTCCTTTGCAATACGCGAGACTCATTGACATGCTGGTGGAGCTCGGTAAAGATGATGAGCCGGACACGGTCACGTATGAAAAGACGGGCCTAGATGATGTCTCGGAAGAGGACTTAGGCTTGGAGGAGGACAGAGAACCCCTCAAGCAGCATAAGCAGATGTCTGATGAAGATTTTCAAGAGGCGGCGCGGAAAATATTGGAAGAACGAGTAGGCACGGAGAAGGAGAAGGAGCTTTTAAAAGCCAAATTAGAGGCGAACAAGGAAATTTTTTACCCTCCACATGCAGGTGGTGTCAAGCCTGAAGATTTCACTGCGGTTATTTACAAAATACCGGGTGCGGAGCCGTCACCGGCACCACGAAGGGCGAATTTGAGTATACATGAGGCGAAGATAGCGGAGGAGCTAGCAAGACAGCTGCTCAATGAGGACTTTATTGAGAGATCAACATCCTCAATAGTCTCACAACCGAGAATAGTGCCGAAACCAGGAGGAGAATGGCGCCTGACAGTTAACTATGCTCGTGTTAACAAGGTGCTGGAGGAAGAGAGAAATCCTCTCCCGACATTAGAAGAAGGAAGGAGAGTACTGCGGAATGCAAAATTCTATTCGGTCATTGACCTTAAGAATGGCTTCTGGCAGATACCACTGGAGGAAAAGTCCAGATGGCTGACGGCGTTTGTGGTGGGTATGGAAATATACCAATGGAAAGTGCTTCCGATGGGCCTCAAGCAAGCCCCAGGACTTTTCCAGAAGGCGATGCAGAAGATGTTGAGCAGTCAGTACGATGATTTGTCTGACGGTGGCTTTATGAGAAGGCGGGGACAGAAGGCGGGAGAATATGCATTTTGCTATATCGATGACATTATCGTATACTCTAACACAATGGAGGAGCATATCGATCATTTGTCCGATATATTCAGACGCATCGGAGCTTTTGGCCTGAAGTGCAATCTAAAGAAGTGTCAACTTGCCAAGACGAGTGTGACATACTTAGGGTACGAGATCTCCCATAATCGAGTCTCGATATCCAAAGAGAAGAGGGAGGAGATTATGAATCGACCGATACCGAAGAACCGCACTGAATTGCACTCATTCCTTGCGATGGCGCAATACTATAGCCAGTTTATACCCGATTGGGGTGCAACACGGGCTAAAGTGGAGAAAATGATAGATTTTGGAGACTTTGAGAAGTGGGACGAAGAGGCTTTGCAAGCGTTTCATGCGCTCAAAGATCTCATTTACAAAGACCCGAAAGACGGAGGACTGGTGTTAACGATGCCCGACTTTACGAAACAATTCGTAGTCGATACAGACGCATCTAAGTTTGCGATTGGGGCTGTATTACAACAAGAGGATGAGGAGAAGAAATTACGCCCAATCATGTTTATTAGTAGGAAGTTGTGTGCGGCGGAGAGAAACTATTGCACAAGGCAAAGAGAGGCGTTGGCGGTAGTATGGGCCCTCAAGAGGCTCAGAGAGTATTTGTGGGGAGGACCTCAATTTACTGTCAGAACTGATCATCATAACCTGTTATGGTTGATGAATCATGAACAGACGGGACGGCTGGCGCGGTGGCAAGCGTTCTTGTCTTGTTTCGATTTTACAATGGTCCATCTACCGGGAAAGCGAAATGTGGTCGCTGATAGCCTCTCTAGGCTAGAGTTTAACTCAGAAGTATCGGCGTTGGTGTCCACGGTGGAGATGGAAGACTTGTCCACTGACAAGGTGTATGAGGTCAGCCACATTGAGGCGATGGAGATGGCGAGTGGAGTCCGATATGACCGCACGGGTCTACGGCACAGTCCACAAGGCCCGGATCACGGGATATGTTGTGAGCTACATACGGAGAGCGCGGAATGATCTTATCAACGACCAACCGAGGAAGGCGATGAGGTCGATGAGATCAAAGGACGTCCACCAGGAGGAGGAGGGGACGGACACTGACCCAAACGCGGGCAACGTTGAGATTGTCCATGAGCGATGGAAGGAAGGCGATGCGATAGCAACCATCGCATGGGTGAAAAATGTTTTCTATCTGATGAGACCAGCGGAACAACATGTCGCTGATGACACTCTCTCAGACTTATACTTGATGCGGGTCGTGGCGGTCCCACGACAGATGCGTGTCACACGGACACTCAAAATATCATCAGCCGCAAAGATAGTACAACCGATACTCCAGTTCTGGAGAAGTATGGACCCGGTTGAGGTTCCAAAGGCAAGACATTATCTGCCAGTATATAAAGACGCAAAAAGTCTCGAGACATGGGGTGATACAATTACTCCCAGAGACAAGGATTACACTGCGTGGACCATTCAGACACTGCCAAGAGGAGTGCTTGATGTCCCTTTTGAATTATCGTTGGGCGGAATCCCTAATAAGATCTGGGACATTCTCGAACAGTCAAAGTTCGATCTGACTTTTGTTGGTGGTCCTCCACCAGGCAAAGAAATCCGCGCCAGACGACGAAGGCAGTGACAAAGAAACTATTTTTCTTTATGCGTCTCAAATAAACTGATTGATTGCCCACGGCGTATCATGATTTGATCATGCATCATCAGTTATCAATATGAATATTAAAAAGACTCAGTGATATAACTTGGCATTCGATCGCAACATACGAGTGCGAAAGGTCGATCGACGATGATACTACACCGTATACGGGGATCGCTAGTGTATTGAGCGATGGTGTTCCCGGGTATGACCCTTTCCAAGTCCTGGGATGATGTTCTCGAAAATGAAATGTTCTCTGAAACTTTCATTAAATTATTTTTTACGATAGATTATATACTGTCGTACCTGAGCACGGTCAATCTCTACTTGTGTCGGTATATCGCAGGGTCGGGTACATACACCTCGACTTCGGATATAGCTATTAGGACTGGCCCCCTAATACTATATCATAGGATATCCGCCTTATACAAGGGTATGTCATTAAAAAAGACAATGTACTTACGATCTCCCTGTGAATAATAATAATAATAATAATGATAATGATAAGAAGAAGAAGGAGATCAAAGGGGGAATCGTACTACAGCACCACGTTGCTTGTATTTTTTTTATTAATTGTACGTTTGTTCTTGACATACTGCTGAAAAAAAAAAAAAAAAAGAAAAAAAAAGAAATTGAGGGGAAGGAGTTCAAAATTTACAAGAAAGGCTAGAGAATCCGCTTTGACGTGCCGTATGAGGATATATTTATCGTCTTTTAGCGTCTATCCGTGGGTCGATGCGCTGTGTGGCATGACTCCATAACGCATACTATTTGCAGAAAGAAATCAGAAGGTGTATGACGAAAATGCTATTTCCTTCATAAAATCGGGAGGGGGTACTGTAGGCATCACCCCCCGGATAGCCTGTAAAAAATACCTTTTCCTGGTGACAGGTGCACCAGCTTGTTTTTCAGTATTATTTGTCCGGATTGGACCTGATGCCATTTTATTCCTGGTCTGTTGCCGTTTTCCTTTTTGGCTTCACTGAGCTAATACAACGAGACATCATTCTCATTCTTGAGGACTGTGTTTGGTTGTATTACCGACTTTTTACGAGCTATCGTTGGGGGCATTACACGTGACAGTGGCTTCTGAAAGAAGATGACAGTTGAAGATCAATCGATATTCAGTTAGCACACAATCTTGTGAGTACAGTTGAGGATACTGAGCTGCACTAAACAAATTTGAAACTGACAGTGCCGACAATTCACAATATTATTATCACCTGCTCAGGCCGCTCAGTAGTAAGCACCTGTGTTAACCACTGATATTAATACTGTAAAACGTGTCAAATTGGAACATAATTCAACTGGAGTCGGATCAGACTTTCCGAATCACAGTAGTAAGTTGACAGTGTTCGTGATACCAGCGAAGCCGCTGGTAGTATTGATTGCGTCACGATAGGAAGTGGGAGCCTCGGACTCTGAGAAGTAATTAGTTATCATGATATTAAATAGCTGCCCTTAAGGCTTAATATTAATATTAATACTAGATGATTACTACTCATAATGACATTTCTGGCACGGTCCGACGTGACACTGGTGCCCGCGCCGCAGCCAGGGAAGGTAAGTCAGGCTGCCACTTATGCAAACAAATCGCTGTGGTCGGAACACGGAACCGGAACTTGCGACAGAATCGACTAGATCCGGTTCTCAAATTTGATTATTAGGTTACTGGCATCGTTTAACGCCCAAGGACCTATTCCCACTTGAACAAGGCAAAAACACCTGATTTTTCCACAAGTTTTCCCAATACTGTACCTTTTTTTACACACCGGATACCAAATGTCGATCGTATCCACTGAGATTGTTTCATGCTTGACCGGAACTCAGCCACAACCTTTCTGACAGCTTTAGGTGTGCTCCCTCCCGCTTCCTCCCTCCATCAAGGCACTTAGCTCCCCCCACCCAACTTCAGACCCCGCCCCATCTCTGTACGGACAACCCTCCTCCAAGCTAAGGGGCGAGCATTGAAGGACACTCGCAGTCCCGTAACCCCCAGACTTTTCCGACTTTAAATTATTAAAGTTACTACGGCCGCCAGCTGTGCTGGCATGCTCTTACAGCAACACAGTGATTCCGACCGAACACTGTTTCCCTCTCTCTCTCTCTCTCTCTCTCTCTGAGAGCACTATGTCTGCTCGGTTTCAAGGATTTGCCCTTGCGGAAGTGATCAGGTCTAATTTTTTGTATTTCCTGAGACGTTGGAAGTTGGGGAAATTTCCCTGATTGTATGAGCCTTCACTGGGGGTCAGAACTGGCTTTCCCTGCTTTTACGGAAGTGGACACTAGTCGTGAGCCATTGTTCTTTTCCTATTAAATACTTTCGTTTAAACATAGTCCAGTACTGACAGTTATACTGATAATGATTAATGATGGTGGGGAGGGAAGGCCAATCGCTTACAAATCGGGCTACTCACACGATATTAGTGGGTGTTATCGACGACGTTGACTGAGGGCTGTTATAAAAATTCCAGGACGTTGCTTTACCTCTCTCTCTCTCTCCCTCTCTCTCTCTCTCTCTCTCTTATATATATATATATATATATGTATATATGTATACATATATATATATATGTATATATATATATATATATATATATGTGTGTGTGTGTGTGTGTGTGTGTGTGTATGTATGTGCGTGTGCGTGTGTGTGTTTCGAGACACACAGCCTCGGATTCAACATATATTGTTCTTGCACATAAAAATATAATATCAAGAAAAGCAAAAAAAGGTTCATCATGGCACTGGACGTCCTGGCTATTATATTATTTTGACTTGGGAGCGAGCTTTGCGATGTGAGCCTACAAAAGTAGACACTTAGATCAAAAGCGAGAGCAAAAATGTTGTACCAGTCTCTCCACCAACGGTGGGTGCGAGAAGTGGTAGGAACAATACAAAGGATCAGGGTTCTGTTCAGAGCATGGAAGTTTCAGGTGAGGTCACATCGACGCAAGTACAAACCATGTTGGACTTGTTGGATTTTTGCAGCTTGATCAGCCCAGAAGACAGGGACAAATTATAGCCTAGCTTCACTGCGAAATGGTCTGCTTCAAACTAAGTCATACGTTCGGAATACAGACCAATCGTTTGAACAATACACAACCTCGAACTTGCGACTCAAAATGTGCATCAGGAAACCAGTGAGGTGATCCATTGGGCTACAACCATGCACGTACAACAACACATGTATGCACGACATACCTGCAGCAGGAATTTGTGCATCTCCAGTCACACATGCACGTTCAAAGTTATCTGAGTCATTGTAATATTACACTAGCTCACCACCTACTCGCTGAGGCGTTGGAGCAGTATCACAGAAAAGGTTATGCGGAAGAAACTGTGTTAAGGTGGGACCTGAACAGAAAGACGAACAGCAGAAGGCCAATCAGAGTCGCTCGTGTCTGGAAGCCTGTAAGTCACAAAAATTTACTCTCATGAACTGCGTAAACTGAAAGAGATAGGAAGCCAAGGAAAGAAATGACAGAAACATTCCAGCTGAAGGAGTATTGAAAATGGAACCACCCAAAACTTAGAAGAGCCAGCCACAAGAAAGGAAAGAATTGCGACCAAAGGCTTGGAACAAGTCGGGGTCGTGCATGACACGTCCGAAGCACCAAAAGGTGACCAGCAGGTGCAGCTGAGTAACTGCCATCATTTTCAAGGTGTGGTTTTTCTTCCAATGGCCTGCCAAAAATAGCAACACAACAAACTGACAGAACTGTGTCGTCGCTAAACAAATTCAAAGTTCAAACATGTCCGTCAACAGGAATCAACAACTAGACGACAACAGCAATAAGAACACAACAACAACGGCGACGGCGACGACGGCGAGTGCCTATGACCATGGCCATGGTCAAAACACTCATCAAACTTGCACAATCCTGTGTTCTCGTATTCCAGTCAAGTCAGTCATACTAATATTGTTGAGAAAAGGTTGTGTCGATGATTGCCAAATTTTGCGATATTGCAGAAAGTTGATGTAAGGGATTGCATCGTAGTAGGAGCGTGTATGCACGCAAAATATTTTGACTGCACATCCCGCGCAAGATCGGCGTCTTCGCTCTGGAGAACTCTTGGCTATCTAGAAGGAAATGCACATCACCCTCATCCATATGTATATGCACATTTGTACAAAGTGCACACATGATGCACAGTACAAGCGCTTGGGTTCGAGAGAGTCGTGCCTAATTCGTGCCCCAAAATGGCGACGACTTCCTCTTGCGTGCACACATCCTCTTCCCCACCCTCGTCTTCTGGTGTGCGCTGCTGGTTGGAGTTCGTCTGCTTCGCATGTGCGGCGTACTCCTCTTCGGACATGGCGGCATCCTTGCCGATCAGCGTATCATACCTGCTCGTATCACCACATCTCAGCGCACGGCACATCAGGCAGGATGGACAAGATACTGCTTACAAGACGATGCGCTTGTTCTTCCAAAAGCCATAGAAATAGGCATTGCTGTGCGCAGATCTTTTGCTTCCATCAATTACAAAAAGCTTTGTCAGAGGAAAAGATACTTTATCTGCCTGTAAAAAAAGCAGAGACACGAAACGTATTGCGAGGCCTGCGTTTTCGGGCGCGCACAACCAGAGCCTCAATAGCTTGCCGCAGCGAGCCCTTCCTCAACGGCGTCACCTGTGCAGAAAGAGAAATATTGCCACATTGATGGGGAGAAGGACAAAAATGCAAGCATTCCTGCCGTCTAGACGAGAGAGAGAGAGAGAGAGAGAGAGAGAGAGAGAACAAACAAAGCGGAAAAGGAGCTTATTATTTTATAGTATGTTATATTGTATTATATTAAGTTTATAATGTTCTATTATATTGACCTTGTTGAACATGGGTTGGATAAGGGTTGGGTAAATCGTAACCAGAACCAACTGGACTGCCATCATGGCTCCGCACACATAGATGTAGAAGTATGCGCCACCCCATTCAATGACCCACAAAATCAACGCGACGACAGGACCACCTAATTACGGCGGCTATGCACAATTCACACGTTGCTAAGTAAGGAACCGATGACGAAGGTCAGCAAAAGGGTCTTTGCTTTGTCAGCGAAGAAAAGACCAGGAGTTTGTTTGTTGAAGCCGTGTTTGGCTTCCACCACAAACGTAGAATACTTCAGATCAGACAAGACAGAACAACACGGCACATTTTGCATGCAGAGCGAGATGTCGAGGGTACCAAGTCAAAAGGCATCGCTGTGAGAGTTCCCAGCAGAGTGTAAATCCTGCAGATCCATAGGAAGAGGTCTCCACTAACAAGCAATGCGGCTCACCCAAGGAAAACTAAAGACTGGGAAGTTTCGCCCGAAAGCCCTATCTTCTCGATCAATTTGCCTGATGAAATGCCATCGACTGTAAAAACTCAAACGTCCTTGCACTCTTGCAGGCAACCTGAAAAGCTCCACAACCAGGGCAGGAAGTTATAACACAGAATGGCCATAAGCTCAACCTATACCAAACAGTGTGTACGAGACAATGACCCTTGGTTCAACCTGTTGGTAAAGCGAACTAGCCAAATGGAAAATCATCTTGTCGATCGAATCTGCAGACACATATCGAATATGGCAGACTTTCCACAAGGCTATTGGTATTGGAGGAGGATTCCCATACAAAGCCTTGCAGATTCGAACTCCTTTTCGCTGATGTAGGTAAGCTCTTTCTATATTAGCAAGGCATCGGTTCCCATGCACATAACAAAAGCCATGCTGGACCGGCTTTTGTTTCTCCTTGAGCTTTCGATATTGGCGAGTGTCCAAGTACGTCTGACAATAGTTTTCAACATTGAGTAATGATGGATGATATATGAATGCTTGAATTATTTTTGTCGTGGTCATAGCTTCTCCCTGGTGTTCTCTTCTTTGTAGATATTATAATATTTTTTGGTAACTTCATGGCTTTGGAGAACGACGAAGGCACCTCAAAGACGTAGACGCCGAGAAGGAAGACCATCACCACGTGAAAATAGCCCATACTGTCAGATCTTGCAAGATCCTATTCCATCCAGTAGCAGTAGTAAGCAGCAGCAGCAGCACCATAGCAGCTCCAGCAGTTGCAGCAGCAATAGTAGTAGGCAGCAGCAGTAGTAGTAGTAGTAGTAGTAGTAGTAGTAGTAGTAGTAGTAGTAGTAGTAGTAGTAGTAGTAATAGTAGTAGTAGTAATAGTAATAATAATAATAATAATAATAATAATAATAATAATAATAATAATAATAATAGTGTATCTCCTGCCAATTGCTGAGCCAAAAGGCCATGTGCATCCAGTCCTCCATTCCATAAGGAAAGTCTCCACACCAATCGGTGGAATAAAGGAAGTGACGGCATAGAACATTACTCTAGGAGCTTTATACCAATCAGCCCATGGAAAGGACCGATGGCCTATGTACTCCCTAAATAATAATAATAATAATAATAATAATATAATAATATATATTGATCTGTCATGGCTGAGCCCGAGGGCCATGCGCCTCCATCCCTCGACCCAACAGGGACTACAGTGAGTATGTTGGGGAGGGAAGAGTGACTCTAACCATCCTGCATAGAAGGCCCCAAAAGGAAGTCCCTACTACCCGCACAGTGTCGGGTACCTTGCAGGAAATCAACTACAAATGATTGATCT
>WBZZ01003282.1:380000-387500 GCA_019918135.1 Paulinella micropora
ATACATACATACATAACACACACACACACATGACCAGTTCGAGAAGTACCGGACGGCACGTGTTCGATGGGCGCTTCCGATGAGGCCTGCCACTGCACGTGCACCTGCGCCACGCTGACCTTGCTGACCCGACCGTGCCCGCCCGCCCGTTTCGCCGACCCCACCCCACCGGACTTCCACTCGGCCTTCTTCCACACGCTGCTTCGCGTGATAGCAACCTCCTGACCTGGGTAGTACCTGAGCAACCACACACGAGGATTCATGTTATCGTGGATATTGATATCAACATAAAAATATTGTTGTTGATCTTGTTATGTAAATATCCATGTTATTGACCATTAATAGTTATTAACATTAATATTTGTATTACGTATATCTATGTATGTATGCATGTAGTATGTATGTATTATGTATATATGTATGTATGCATGTATGTTTGGTATGCTGCAGGGACCGGCGTCTCCACCAGGCTGCCGATGTAGATCGATAGATCATGAGATAGATAGATAGATAGATATGTTTGGTCTATCAGCGCCGCATATCAGCAGATAGATAGATAGATAGATAGATAGATAGATAGATAGATAGATAGATAGATAGATAGATGAAATATCGACTAATGTCAGAAAAAAGGAGCTTCTGATTTCGTCAACCAGGAAGTCTGTGGGTAAAGTATTAACCCGATGCCCAGCTAAGCCGTGATGTTTGCACGGAAGGGACTGATACAGGCAATACCAAAGCTTCCTAGTACCAGGCGGGGCCAGGGCTCGTTCCATAAAGCGCCCCTTGCAGAACGAGCTCCCACCTCCATTACAGAGGGCCCAGTAAGCAGATGGAGTTTCGGGACTGTTCGACAGTCTAGTATAAACCGACAGAGCACGGTGGGTTTTATTCCGGGCTCAACAAGCGAGAAAGGGCACCCTGAGGGAACAGGATTGTGCTTCCCGTCGCTATTTCGGCATATGACTTATAGGCGTATGGCTAGGCACACATAAGGCAGATAGATAGATAGATAGATAGATAGATAAGGTAAAGTAGATACATAGACAGCTGTACCGGCCGCTTCTGGCTCTTTCTTCAGACTGCCAATATCGTATACATAAGTGAAGTGATAGATAGATCGATAGACCAGTAATTAGAGATACCGGCCGGTGTCGGGTTCCTCCATAAGGCTGTCGATGTCGGACGGCATCACCTCGTCTGGCTGGGCGCTTAAGATCTTGCAGACGCTGCCGTCGGGGAAGGTGATCTCCAGGTCGCAAACCGCGTGCTCCACCGTCCCTGCACAACCCACCACCCCGCCACTGTGCCTACTGGGCTGCTTGCTTGCTTGCTTCTGTGCTGTTCATTCCTTGTTTGCATCGATTTCTTGCTCGTCCGTTGTTTATGCTGCTAATGCTGCTGTTGTAGTTGTGATGGTTTGTTTTCATTCATGTCATGGTTGTGACGGCTCCGGTTGGCTCACTGGTAGTCCAGCCCTGTCTAACCCTTGCAATATTCATCGTCTTCTGATCCTTCTGCTTCTTCTGCCCTGCGGCGCCGTGACCAGCTCAGCACGCCGCGCACACGCTGAGTGAGCGGAGTACAGGTTTTTAACATTCATGACAGCAGGAGACAAGTAGGCAGATACATAGACAGATCGACAGAACCGACAGGCAGGACAGGTATATAGGTGTATCAATAAATATAATTTCAAAATATTTGCCCTTCGCCTTGGGATTTGGTCACCCAGAAAAAAATCTCAGTGTGTAAAAAAAAAAAAAAAAAAAAAAAAAAAAAAAAAAAAAAAAAAAAAAAAAAAAGAAAAAAAAAAAAAAAAAAAAAAAAAAAAAGGGAAGAAGAAGAAGAAGAAGAAGAAGAAGAAGAAGAAGAAGAAGAAACTCGAAAATTTCAATGTATCCGCCAATATCATTAATGGCCTGAAAGCCTCGAAGAAATTGAGTATTTTCTTACTTCCGAGAGGCCTATTTGTGCATGTGGCCACCTCGGGACCTAGGATGAGGTGACAGAAGAGGCGGGGATTTTCAAAATATTACTTATATAGAAATATATAATATATATTATATATATAAATATATATATATATGTATATATATATATATATATAGAGAGAGAGAGAGAGAGAGAGAAAGAAAGAGAGAGAGAGAGAGAGAGAGAGAGAGAGAGAGAGAGAGAGAGAGAGAGAGAGAGGGAGAGAAAGGGCGCAAGAGAGACCGATGGTCCCGTTCTTCTTCACGATGACACCGTATTCGAAGGGGTGGATTGACTGGAAGCGCGTGGTTGGGATGTTCTTGAGCAACTTGCTCTGGCGCGGGAACCTCACGTCAGCTGTGATGTGCACTTCCACCACCGTGCCTGGCCCGAGGAGAAAACATCCAGATGTTGCATAAGTTTCGATCATATCATAGCATATCATATCATATCACACTTCATATCATATCATAATCAAAACATATCATACATCATATATCATATATCATATATCATATATCATGTATCATATATCATACATCATATATCATATATCATATAATATAGTACACTGCATATCATTTGATTTTCATGTTTATTTATTATTTATTTATTTATATATTTATTTATTTATTTATTTATTTGTTTTACTTTTTTTTAATTTTTTTTTTTTTTATTTCTTTACTTACTTATTTATTTATTCATCTACAGCTTATGTGTGCATATGTAAGACTATATATATATACACACACACATATATATATATATATGTATGTATATGTATATGTATATATATATATAGAGAGAGAGAGAGAGAAAGAGAGAGAGACAGAGAGAGAGAGAGAGAGAGAGAGAGAGAGAGACAGAGAGAGAGAGAGAGAGAGAGAGAGAGAGAGACACAGAGAGAGAGAGAGAGAGAGAGAGACCGATGGGGCCGTGTACGCCGGTGGCGCGAGTCACAACGTCGCCATGCATGAGTGCACGGTCCACCACCACCTACAAGTATAGTGTGCGTCTTGTGCGTCCGTGTGTATGTCTGCATGTTTACTATAGGTCCTCCCCCCCCCCCCCCCCCCCCCGCCGTACCACCACCACCACCACTAGGTATAGGTAGTGAGTAATAATAGTAATAGTAATAGTAATAGTAATAATAATAATAATAATAATAATAATAATAATAATAATAATGATAATAATAATGATAATAATAACAATAATAATAATAATAATAATAATAATAATAATAATAATAATAATGATGATGATAAAGATAATGATAATAATAATAATAGTACTACTACTACTACTACTACTACTACTACTACTACTACTACTACTACTGCTACCTACTACTAGTACTACTACTACTACTACTACTACTACTACTACTACTACTACTACTACTACTACTACTACTACTATTACTACTACTACTACTACTACTACCACTACCACTACCTACTACTACTACCTACTACTACTACTACTACTACTACTACTACTACTACTACTACTACTACTACTACTACTACTACTACTACTTTTCCCCCAAAATTCATTTGTACTATTATTATCTCAATTTGTACATGGGGAGGTCTGTGGACCAGGTTCTTGTAGTCTTCCTCGGTGGACATGCGGCCAAGCCATGAGACCCTCACCGAATTTTCTGCACCATGCATCAGAAATCAGACTTCCAGACACGCAAGCTACCGCTGATTGAACCATGACTAAAGTGCATGAGCCTTTACAGTTGCATGAGCAAGGGTTTTAGACGACGAGCCCTGGTATAATGTGGGTAACCGATTGGGTACAAATTAGAAGCTATGCAGTGCGATAAACCATGACAACAGCTGGATGAACCATGGCTACAGTCAGGCTGCAGATGAACAAGGGCTACAGTTAGATAAGCCATAGACACTACTACAGTTGGACCAACTATGCTGCAGTCTAAGTAACCATGGCTGCCATTGGATGACTAGGTACAATCAAACCATGGGTACTATTGCATCAGCAATAGCTACAGTAAGCTGGCCATCTATATTTAGCAGCCATGGGTATATTTACACGAGGCGGCTAGTGTTGGATCAACACTGCTAAAGCTAGGCGAGCCAGCTGAACTTGGATGACCGTTGGGTACAGTTGCATGAGCCATGGCTGCAGATTACAGAAAGCATGGTCAAAGCTACAGTTGGATCAATAGGATGAGCCAAGACTACAGTCTGACCAATCATGGCTACAGCTTGGTGAAACGACCATGTTGTTTCTATCTCTGTGTGTTTGTGTGTGTGAGAGAGAGAGGAGGGGGAGGGAGGGGGGGGGGGAGAGAGAGAGAGAGAGAGAGTGTATGTGGGTCGGTTGATGCGGATGTGAACGTGCGTGCGTGTCTGCGCGCGTGTCTTGCGCGAGTGTGAAGGGTGTTTGTTGGTTGGTAGGATGGACCGGCCAGTTTGTCGCTGTTGTCGTCGCCGTCGTCCGACTCGTCGCTGTCCGACGCCCAAGCCACCTGTGCAGAGAGAGAGAGAGGAGGGGGAGGGAGGGGGGGGGGGGAAATTGGGAGAGAGAGAGAGAGAGGGGGGGGGGGGGGGGGGGGGGGGGGGGGGGGGGGGGGGGGGGGGGGGGGGGGGGGGGGGGGGGGGGGGGGGGGGGGGGGGGGGGGGGGGGGGGGGGGGGGGGGGGGGGGGGGGGGGGGGGGGGGGGGGGGGGGGGGGGGGGGGGGGGGGGGGGGGGGGGGGGGGGGGGGGGGGGGGAGAGAGAGAGAGACAGGCAAGCAGCGCGCCAAGAATACACATCTGAGAGATTATAATAATAACCCAGCAAACCTTGATGGCAGTTGGCGTGTCTTCGGGATTTTGTAACCTTCTAGAAAACTTTCATTATCATGTCCGTTCATTTATCCATTCATCCATACATACATAAAATCACATACATACATCCAATTATTCGACAATTTTTCTTCATCCCTCATTCATTCATTGTATTGATTGATTCACTAATAGTTTCACTCATGGCATCATTCATGGATTTATTCACATCCACCTATTCCTCATGTCCACACAGTATAGATAAAATATTCTTCGTTCATCTCTTCACAAAGAAAGACAGACGGACATCCACCTATTCCTCATTTCCACACATATAGATAAAAGTCTTCGTTCATCTCTTCACAAAAGAAGGACAGACGGACCTCCTGCACCACCCCCAAGTGCTGCGCTTCGCCGCGGACATAGACCAAATCGTCCTCGTAGACGTGTGGCTGCTCCGACTGGGGAGGATCCACGGGCATCAGGCGGTCCTGCCACCACAGCCATTGCCTCCGTGCAGATCTGCTTTGTTTAATTTCTCATTCGTTCGCTGATTCATTCATCAATTGAATTCATTTTCATTCCATTCATTTTCATACATACATACATACATACATGCATGCATGCATACACACATACATACATACATACATACATACATACATACATACATACATACGCACATAAGTACGTACGTACGTACATCTATGCATGCATGTATGTATGTGTGTATGTATGTATGTATGTATGTACGTACGTATGTATGTATGTATGTATGTATGTATGGTATGCATGTATGTATGTATGTATGCATGTATGTTATGTATGTTATTTATGTTATGTATGTGTATGTATGTATGTACGTATGTATGTATGTATGTATGTATGCGTGCATGCATGCATGTACGTACGTACGTATGTATGTATGTATGTATGTATGTATGCATGTATGTATGCGTGTATGTATGCATGTATGTATGTATGTATGTATTTATGTATGCATGTATGTATGTATGTATGTATGTATGTACGTACGTATGTATGTATGTATGTATGTATGTATGTATGTATGTATGTATGTACATATGCATGTATGCATGCATGCATGTATTTACTTATTTATGTATGTATGCATGTGTATGCATGTGTATGTATGTATGTATGTATGTATGTATGTATGTAATGTATGTGTGTATGTATGTATGTATGTATGTATGTACGTTTGTTTGTTTGTTTTGTTTGTTTAGATACATACATACATAGATACATACATACATAGATACATACATACATAGATACATACATACAAAGATACATACATGCATAGATACATACACACATACATACATACATACACAGATACATACATGCATACATGCATACATACATACACACTACATACATACATACATGCATAGATAGATAGATAGATACATACATACATAGATACATACATGGATAGATACATATATAAATACATAGATACATACCTAGATACATGGATACATACATAGATGCATAGATACATACATACACAGATACATACATAAATACGTAGATACATACATTGATACACATAGATACATACTTAGATACATACATAGATACATAGCTACATAGGTACATTCATAGATACATAGATACATAGATACATACTTATATACATAGACATACATAGATACATATATAGATACATAGACACATAGAAGTTGCATACACAGATATATACATACATACATACATACATACAGATACATAGATACATAGATACATAGATACATACATAGATACATAGATACATACTTAGATACATAGATACATACTTAGATACATACATAGATACATAGCATGTATGTATGCATATGTATGTATTTATGTATGCACGTATGCATGTGTGTATGTATGTATGTATGCATATGTATGTATGTATTGGCTCGACTAGCTTGAGGCTGCATGTCTATGAGTAGAAAGAAAGAAAGGAACAAAGAGAAGATAAAAAAACCAGGAAAAGAAAAGAGAACGAAGAAACAAGAACAGGAAAGAAAAATAAAAAACAAAAACAAAACATAAAATAGAAAAGGAATAAAAACAAAAGTAACAAAAAAACAAACAAACAAGCGAAACAAAGGAAACAAAAACAATACAAATAGACAACAACAGAGGCAGCGACAAACACCAAAAGCAAACAAAAACAAACAAACACAAGGCCAGACAGGGCAAGGGAGACGATACTGAACTAGAGGGCAAGAGCGGAAAGCGCCAGAAGAGGTAAGACATAACTAACAATGGGCGCAAGTGAGATCAATTGACAGTCAGTGAGACAGCCCTTAAGGAAACTGCAGCACCTGCCGCAATTCACTCGCACCCGGAGGCTATCGTAGCCAGAGGGTTGTGTGCAGAGCGTAGTAAGGCTCGACGTGGCGTACTCGCGACGCGATTATGCCGAGTGCTGCAGTATCTATAAGGACCAGCCCAAGCCTGGCAACTCTTTTTCTCTCTTTCTTTTCTCCTCCATATTACTCTTTCCAGGAGCTTTCTGTTGAACCTTAGTTCAGATTTCCTTATGAGCTTGCACTGTTGTTCCTTGGAACCAGAATTAAGCTCTTCTTTCTTTCTCTCGTCTCTTTCTCATTAAACCTTGCTTACTGGAAAAAAAAAATCTGTCTGCAATAACAAACACATCCAGTATTGTTTCCAAAGGAATATTGAGAGGGAACAGATGCAAGGC